>JADDOH010018951.1:0-24691 GCA_016648135.1 Agrypnia vestita
TTTTGGGGAAGCAGCTCATCGACAAGGCGCCCTGAAGATGAACAGTGAGATCTGTTCGAAACGTCGGCAGACGACTGGTCCTGACGACCAGAATTTGACGCGGGTTACCCCCAAAGTAGTTAGAACTAACATATATATATATTATTATTATTATTATTACACATACATGGATTGTCTGGGTGTTCTTAAAAAATACCAATTTATTTTATGTCGAGTCGATGATTATATGATCACGCAAACTAATCATTGTAATCTGTAGTTTTGTTTAAAGTATAAGTTTTTGAATAAAATTATATAAAACTAGCCGTAAATCCATGAATAATTACGGGATAAAATAATAATTAATAATATACCTTGCGTGTAACATGAACCGCGTGCTGATTGACGAGTCATACTCGGGCGCCCGGGTCTCATTAACGGCTTCTCATCATTAGTACTGTTGTTGTATCCCAGCCTAATTTCAGCGAGTTACAGACAGACATTCGAATTAAGGATAGTTGATGATAGGTATCTATTAGTATTATTTAAAAAATTGTTAGAAACCAGTTTGTTTTATACGCATTAATTAATTTATTTAATTTCATTTTTATAAATTATTTATTTAATAAGTACTTAATCAACGGCCCTAGTGGGCTTAGTACAAGAACCTAACGGCACAGTACAAGAAAGTTACAAGAATTTTTATATACCAAACATAAAACACGTTTTAAAATAAATACTTACAAAACATAATTAAGAGAAACAAACAATATATATAAAAAATGATTAGTACAAGAGTAAATAGTAATAATCGGAAACCTATAATAACAAATGAGATTATTAAAATAATAATACCAGACAAATAAGATTAGAAGATTACAATAAACGAAAAAAAAATTTTGAATATAGAGTTAAAACATATTTAAATGGGAACTGCACAATAATTAAGATATTTAAAATAAAGAAATAATCTGTGTATAACTTACGGGGAACAAAAAAAATATAGTCCATTAAACTGTAATTAGTTCTACTGGCAAATTCAAAGTAATTCTTTAATTAGACTATGTTCCTACATTAGACATACTACTAAATACAAAAAAAAATGTTACGGAGACAGAACCAAACAGTGTGTAATTCCAAAATTATTAGATAGATTATGACTGGCCGACTAGCCAACTAGCCGATTAGACGGTTGTAAAAGGCCGACTAGTCGGCCGATAAGTCGGCCATGCCGATCACGGTTTCGCGGGTATTCGGCAATTTCCGTGATGCTTTGTTTACTGCGCTGATTAGCGCGCAAGTCGCAATCGCCGCGTACGATCGTGTCGGAATGTCTTGTTACTTCGCATTATTTCTTGATTTTTGCTTTTGCACGGGTCAGAGCGGTATGTGGTTTGTGTAAAAAATAAAGACAAGCTGCCCGCAGGGACTAGCAGTTAGCAATCGGCGACAGCCGATTGCCTTCCTGTTAGTACTACAGTGAATTGTGAAGTGGATAGGAAATGCAAAAATTAGTATATCATAGTAGCGTATTACATAATGTCATAAATTAAGTACAATTAAGTAAATAAATGTATATACACTTATTATTATTAAATTCTTGCGTTTTTACTGTAATTACAGTTTTGCAAGAGGTAATTTAAATTTAAAAAAAAAAATTATAAAATGTCTACGAATTTCGAGAATTTGTTTGCAAGGCGATGTATGTATCTGTGAATTTAATGTATAGTTATTCCTGTGATTTCCTACAAAGAACACTTCGTAATGTCTCGTTGGTCTTGGCATATTATACGAGACCGTCTGAATCAGTTCAGGGCAGTCTAACATACTTTAGAATATAACATATAATTTTAAAGAGGAACACTATATCGCTGATATCTCTTCTGTATGATAATTTCTTCAAATGAAGTACATTCACCGAACTATCATAATTTATGTTTTCTATTGGGAATACACATTTAAAAATATATATCTAATACTCAAAAATTTGTGCTCAATTATTAAATGAAAGCCAATATTTTCATCCAACGAAAGATATATCGACGTTTGACAAATCTCGTCAGTTCTCTATTTTACAACAAAATAACAATCTTTTTATTTTCAGAATACGGTCGTAGATACGTATCATTTTTCGTATTATGGTAATTTAGCATTATGCAGCATAGATCTTCTAAGGCTGTCAGTTCAGCTGAAAAATCGTATCGTAGGCTCCCAAGCCGACGATTTGACGGCTTTCATGGGTTCATGGACCGACAAAATACGCGACTTTTCATCGTGAATTTCGTATTTTCATAAATAAATGAGTTGAAGGCGTCAGATTACGCAAAATAAATATTAACGGATCCTTTTTAGTGAACTCCTGAACGCTTTGATGAATTTTTTATTCAAATTCTCAGAGTAACGAAGTTCTTAATTAAAATTAATCAAATCAATTAATGTATTCCAAATGGTGAAAACTTTACTCAAAAAGCAAGAATAAAAATTCGATATTTTACGGCTCAATCGGTGTTAGTTTATACATACTTACAATAATACAACCGATAATATATAAATTTTCACACGAAGAAAACACATTGTGGTGAGACATAATATCTTTAAATAAAATAACTTTTTGTTTAACACAACTTTATTGAGTTCTTATGTACTTATGTAGTTTATGTACTTCACAGAAATGACATAGGTATTCGTCTCAATAATTTAGAAGCTTTAGAAAAAAAAAATCTTAAAAAAAAAAAATATTTACTTAATAAACAACTAGATTTATCGCGTAGTCCTATTCTAGATATATTCCCCTTCCAATTAACCACACCCACCCATACCCACTCTCTTTCACCCAACCCCCACCACAGTTAACGTTCTGTCTCTTTCTTCCCTTAATGCTTTCTTAATTGTTCGCAATTCTGTTTTTATTTAGTTAATATCTGAACCCTGATGAAGACTCAGTTGTGAGTCGAAACTAGTTGGTTTAAACTCAATAAAGTGGTGTTAAACAAAAAGTTATTTTATTTAACGATAATATATAATTAATAAAATGTTTATAACTATGTTAGTCTTTTTCATGTAAATATTTTACTTGTACATTTAAATTTAAATTGATAAGTAGAAAAATTCGTTATATAAAATTTGGAAGCAGCGCATGATATTATTTGTAATTTATATCTATCGCTTGGCGGTATTTAGGATCTATATACATCTACAGTATATACATAGCACATCTACAATATATTTTCTTCGAGATATTTTTTTTGTGTTCGGTAAATATTTTCTGTGTCGGACAAGATAAAAACCGGCAGCCCTGAAATGGGGCTTTTTCACCAACCTGCCTAGGATAGGGTCCTTTTAGTTATTTACATAAAAAAATTATTATTGAAATATTGTAAAATTTGATATTGTACTTCAATCATAGATAATTGTGAGCACGAGCGCGCACAGGGGCACAAATAAATAAAACCCTTTGGGTATACCTAGAAGGCTCGACGCATTTTTATTGAAAAATGACTACTGTAATATCCTTGTTATTTTTATATGTAAAATACTATGAATTTGTGTAGCCAAGCTCTCCAGAGAGACCAAATGGACAAAATTATTGTACCAAGCTTGGTGAGCCTGGCACCTTTGACGGATTATTTCACCATAGGTGGTCCTGAGGGACATGTTTATTATAGAATATAATAAAAATGAATATGATATATGAAAAACGTATGTAATTAACTAACTAACTAACCACCACGCCGTTTCACTGCAGGAGTAGGCAGAGAGTATTGAACGCCACACTCTTCTAACCTAGCACATCACTTTTGCTTCGGCCACATTCATACATCTTCTCATGCAAGTTCTACGGTTGCGGCTTTAAACGGGGCCATCTTCAAACACTTGTTGTATCTTTGTTAAAAACGTATGTAAAAACTAAGAAAAAGGTTAACCTGTAAAGGAAAACCTGTTTAATTGAATTTTTGAATACGGGATGCTCATAGAGCTGCAGCTCGAGTTATGAGTAGTGATTCCGCCGACAGACACAAGTCGGCGACGAATGCCGACCTCCAACTAGTTGTCGCAAATGGGCATGCGGGCCCTAATGAAGTTTTATGAATAAATTTGGTGATAAAGACGATCAGAATCCTGTTCTCTTTCACCTGCGCTCGCCTCCAGATCAACTGGTGACTTTCTCTTCTCGCCTACTCGACTCCTGCTTCAACCGTGGACCGTTCTGAGATTCTCAGCGAAATTTCATACGATTTCGTTTTCGCTTGAGAATCTGCGACACCGGTGCCTTCAAGTTGACTTTACCTAGGACGGTGGAATCACCCCCTATTTTTGCGTGTTCCCGTTAGGAACATTTTCAGATTGTTATTATTTTATCTAATAAATAAATAAATTATGGGGAAATTATTAAAAATTAACTATGTGTTTAGTATATTTACAGAGATATTTACACAATCAGAGGTAACTTCAACTTTGTTTACAGTATCGGAGAGGAAAGGTTAAAAAAAGACTGACGGGAATGAATTAAATCATTTTTAATTAAATACTACAGGAAAAATGCCTTTGATATTCTTCTTTTTTGATATTCATCATTTCCTCGAGAATGGATTAATGAAGAATATTGAGTGCCTACTAAATAATAAATTAACAGATAATTAAATATATTATTATATATAACATACAATAAAACGAGAAAAATGTGAGTATTTTTGCCGCTTTTTTGTGTTGTTTTCCATTTTGTAAGTAACTAACCAGCATGATCTCTTCAAATTTACATGAGATATATATTATTTTATAGAACACTTCTGAGTTGAAGAATATAGGAATCATCCATCATCTCAAGAGGCAGCCTCCTAGCAATCTGAGATGATTACCTACAAGGGGGGTAAATACATAATGTACGTGGTTGAAAATACCAGGAATCCTTGCTAAAATTTAACATACTTAATATGTAAATACGTATTATATCATATTTAAATCACTCAAATACTATGATCTGTACTTCTTAATTAGATAAAAGAGGTCTTTAGTAGCGGGTGTATGATTGCGTTTTATTGTATCACATGAAAACGGTTGTCGCTGAGAGCTTACTTCTAAGCCTTGCAGGGCGATATGATACCCTCTGTGGGGCGACGAACCTTTTTAACGAAAGATTTCGTAATTCCCGTTCCGCATAATAAAAAATGCGAAAAAATGGAGTTAACTTTAGTACTTTATAACTAAAGTATTTGCGAGTACCAGGAAGAGTCAGGTGTTTTCGCGGAGTGCACGCTAGGAGTGGAAAATATTAACTAGTGTTGTAGTGGTCTGATTCTATAGGTTTTTATAGGATTGTCTGTGCATGCTTTTAAATGATTGAAGTTTTTACCGGGGCCACACTTTTTTTAGTATATGTCATCACGCCGGCACAGTCTTTCTAGGACCAGCTGAGTTCAACACTCACCTCGTACATTATTTATATCAATCTCTCACTCACGTATTGCACTTGATTAGGGATTATAATTCCAGAAGATTTTTCCTATCCCGGGATTGCAGAATTAAGGAAGGCTATTTCCGGGATCCCGGGACTGGTACCGGGATTTGCCAAGATGGCTAGAGGTGTTAAGGTAATAATAATATAAATATTTTTTTAAATTTTGGCACATGTTAAAATAAATATTATGTAATATTATAATAAGGCGCCTTGTGATGCAAATATTTTTACTTTGAGTCGTGCAACAATTCAATCTGCTCTATATCTTAGAACGAATACTTCTCAGTTTACGACCAATATAAGACGTAGCAAAAAATGCTCTTTCAAGCTCAATGGGAGAAATGGTTATCAAGTATTTAAAATTTTTGTCAAGATAGGACCGAATTGGAATTTAACTGATGCAAAAAATGCGCAAAATTGGTGTGCAATGATCACTCGTTTATATACTGTCAACAGTGTGATAATAATGATTCTGAGGGTTTTCAAAAGTATTGTAATTTTTAAATTTGATCTCACCATAAGTACAAAATGTTAATTTTTGCAAGTTATTTTACTTTAGTCTGGTTTTTGTCTAATTAGATATTATTTCATGTTGTTTCTTGAAAATATTATAGTTTAAATAAAGCACTTTAATTATAAAATAGTTTTATTAACACATTTTTTCAGTATATACTAAAAATAATTACTACAAATTGTGCGACCTTGTGCGAGTAGTGATGTAATTTTCTTCGTGTGAGTAATTAAGGGTTAAACCCGCTGAAGCGGACACGGAATTTATGAATCGACCGACCAATGACGCCTCTAATCGAGCCCCGCTTTGTTTCACTCACGCCTATATGGGAGTGAAGCAGAGTGCGACCAGATCGGCACACAGCACGCCAGCAAATAAGATAATTCTGGGATTCACGCGGTTGAGCAGCTTTGCAGATTGACATTTAAAAACATCAATTTTATTATTTATTTTTATCTACTTTATTTATATTTATATTCATTAATTACAACTACATGTTTCGGAAAAACTTTTCCATCGTTAGATAAAAATATATTTTTAAATAATTTAGAAAACCAAAAAACAGAATACATCATTCATTTTGATATTTTGACATTTATAAAACACCCTGTCGATGGAAAGGTTTTCCGAAACATGTAGGTGTAATTAATGAATATAAGTAGATTAAAACAAATAATAAAATTATTTTTTTTACGATATTTTTCATTCATAAAATTATTTTATGGAATGGGAATAAGTTAGTAATACAAACGAAACACAAATTTCATAAAAAAAATTCCCTGGCGTAATAAAAGGTCCTGATTACACAAATGATGTCAAATTTTGGCGCAAGCATGTTTAAAAGCAGTTATTTTAAGTTTAAAACAAAACATTTTTGACACAAGAAATCATAGAAAATTGTCCTTTCATATCGTATCCGGTGGGGAAAGGGCCAATTTTGTGTTAAAAACGGAGATAAGCTCTTGGGAACAATAATCTCTAAATTCAAATTCACAATGATATTTTCTCAGCTAATGCGGGGCATTCATTATATTGCAAGGCAAGCCGCCGCGCCGCAGCGGCATAATGCAGGATCGCATGAAAGATAATGAATGGGCCCACTTATGATGACGCGATTTGTCTATTTCTATGAATAAAACAGCAAAAACATATATTTTATATGGGCATCCATGGCGTGAAGTGTCAAAAATGTATCATTTATAAACTAAAAATAACTGCTTTTAAACTAGCTCGCGCTAAAATTTGACTTAATTTATGTAATCAGGACCCTTTATTACGCCAGGGAATTTTTTTTAATCAAATTTGTGTTTCGTTTGCATTATTAACTATAGCCATGTAATGGAAGCACGGACACTTACCGAAGAATTGATCAGGCGATTTGAAACATTCAAGAGGTGAATCTACAAAAGAATACTCAAAATAAGCTGCATAGACAGAGTGACAAATGAAGATGTATGGTTTGGATTAATAAAGAAAAATATGTAATTATAATAATTATAACAAACGAAGTCTAAGCTTTGGAAAAAAGAAAATATCATGCTAAAAAACCTATGACGTGGTTTGGCCAGTCATTTATAGAATAGCTGTACAGTCTGCTGCAGAGCTATTCTACAAATCTATAAAGTAAATAGCCAACATGATAGTCAATGTCCGTTGAACAGATAGAGCATAAGAATAAGAATTTATCAATCTTTCCAGACAATTAGATTTGGAAATTGATGGTGATGAAGTTAACGAGCTGTTGGATTCACAATCAGAAACTGATTAATTGATGAACTCAAAGAGACGCGTGACCAAAATGTTACTGAAAAGTATGAAACCTTAGACCTAGTTCCACCAGGAAAACATGTGGCAATTGCAGAAAGTCTTAGCTTAATTGAAAAATTTTAGCAGATTAAAAAAAAAAACTCCGACATTTATAGAGCAATGAATAAAAAAATATACTTATAAAAGAAGACATTCTGTCATCAGAGAAGTTTGTTAGTTTTTAACTTTTTTAATTTAAAAAAAAAACTTCGTTTTACGTTTCACTTAAAAAGGTTAACTGTAATATTTTATTAATATTCTTAATATAGGTATAATGTTGTTCTTATAAACTAGTTTTTTGTTAGTCTTCGGTTCCAATAAAATATATTTTATATGTATTTATATGCAAAGCTATACCCCGACATACGCGGATTCGACATACGCGATTTTCGTCGGTCCCACTTACTGCGCAACTTCGGAGTGTGCTGTATAATAATGTTGGGTATCATTTTTTAAATTTAATTAAATGAAGCATAAAAATGAAGAACGTTTTATTTAAAATTATTAATTATTTTTTATTGTTAATTAATGAATTTCGATTTTAACTGGTTTCATTGGGAATACTCGGTGGTTAATTATGAAGAGAGTAAATAAGACCCAAACCCTTTGAGCACAACAGAATATGCAAAAAGTGTCGGTCGCTTTTCCCGAATTGATTTAATTATTATTTTCAATTATTAAATCATTTTCAATTTGTTGAATAATTCGATTTATTTCAATTTTTATAAATTGAAAAAGAGATCGCGAGAGAGAAATTTGATTAAAAAAAAGAAACGGTCAAACGGTGGTTTAACGGAATTATAAATAATTATTCATTAATTTCCTCGAGTTATTTGAATAATTCCGTATCTATAAAAAAGTGATAGGTACGGAGATCGCGCTTTAGCAAATATTTTTAGGTAACTGTAAAAAATAGCTTTAGAATACCGTTAACACAATTAAACAGAAATATCACAACCAAAAGTCTAATCAAATATCACTCAACAACAAAAAGTTTTTTGTAAACTCCCAGTGGCAGTGTTCCAGCTACAGTAGCTGGAATACTGCCTTTACTTATTTACTTAGATCGTGCGATATTTATTATTAAATGAATTGGAATATTCTACGTATTTTGAAAATAAAGCTTCTTCTCCCTGCCCTTCCTTCCCGGTTCATCCAGGGTCGAGCCTCCTTGTACTATGGCGCCAGGATCTTCTGTCCTGGGCTGTCACAATGGGAACATCTCGTGCTGCCATCTCCCTCTCAATATTTGTCCACCATTTGGCTGGGGTCTGCCTCTACCTCTAGGTTTAGTTGGGATGTTCAGTGCTCTTTTCACCGAGAAGTCTTCATCTCTACACATAACGTGACCATACCATCTCATTATGCTTTCTTTCAACTTTTCAGCTATCGGTGCCACTTTAAAGACCCTCTGATATACGCATTACAGATTTTGTATATGCGTGTTACCACGCTCACTGCAACATTTTCATTTCTGTTGTATGCAGCTGTTCGTATTTTTTGGATGCAGCCCAGCATTCTGCAACATACAACATTGCAGGTCTTACCACTGTTTTATACACATTGCCTTTGGTTCTGATAGGTATTCTTTTATCGCAGAATAAGCCAGAAAGAGATCTTCACTTCAACCATGCTGTATTGGTACGGCGATTTACATATTTATCTACACGAGCTTCAGCCGTTAACATGGATCCAAGGTATTTAAAATGTGACACTTTTGGTAGCTTTGTCTGGTTGTCGATAAGTATATCACAATCTGTGTCTTACACAACCTATTCCTCTAAGTCATACTCCATGTATTCAGTTTTTGTTCAGCTTATTATCAATCCGTACCTTTCCAGCTCTTTCACCCATGTATTGAAGGTCTCTTGTAGCTCCGAAGCTTTATTGTCTATGAGATCAATATCAGAATGGGTTTGTGTAATGTTCTTGTTATGTAGTTCGTGGTGAGGTTGAAAATTAATGGACTCAATGTTGATCCTTGGTGAGCACCTACTGCTGGCCCCTTTACTCTGATGCGATGCAATGTATTCATAAAATTAATGTCTGAAAAAAATAATTATAATAAATATTAATGAAACTAGATAAGGAACAACATTAGAGCGATTTTTTAATTAAAATAATGTAATTGGGGTTTTGTTTAATATCCATTCCTCGTTTAAGAGCTTAGACAAATCTATACCTATAACACTCAATGTCGGTCTGTCTGTCTATTCTGTATACAGTATGTAAATTCACACCATTTGACAGATCTGACCCTTTGATTTAGCATACATATGTTTTAGAACCCTGCGGAAAACATGCCCTTTTTTTTGCAATAATTATTTTCTCTTTTTGTTTGAATTTGTGAATTTTCAATAATTTAGGTTTTTCGCCTTTGAGAAATCTTGTGGAAACACGTAAATGAACGAAAGAAAAATTTTATAATATTATTATCAATTCTTTATACCTAATAGAATCTTCATTATCATATTATATACCTACATATGGTTGCGTTCCAAAAAAAATAAAACTATACACATAGAAAATGATACATATGTGAACCAAAATTTATAGTCTTGAAGAAAACTCCACGACACTTCCGGATATCTCATCCATCTCTCATGATTGTGATGATCATGATGAAAACTCAGGCCTCGATCAAAATGGAAGCATTTTTATTATTTATAGACTGTGCACTCATTTTTTTTTCATTCATTTTTATTTTTGACAAAATCTCTAACCCAGGCAACGCCGGGTACAGACTGCTAGTAATATTATAATTATAATATTTTGATAAATAACTTCGCAGCTAGACTGTTTTATATAAGCAAACTTCGTCGTTAGAATGTTTAAATTAGGTTAACTATCTAACTAGTTCACAGGACCAACAGAACGTTAATATCACTGATTAACAGCAAATAATATAAGTGACTATATCAGGCAGAAATATTTAAGATATATAAAAATATATATGAAACTATAACAAAAGAAATAGGAGCTTAAAAACCAATTTTATTAATCAATTAGAAAGACATGCAGAAAAATCAAATCAACATCAACATTTTGGCTGCTACCGGGATTCGAACCCAGATCACCTAGCATTCCGGGCAGGTATGCTACCAATTGCACCACATCAACCTGGTTATTTTCAGTCAATGTATTAACCTTATCTGTAAATATCATTTATCAAATGATTAACATATTTATTTTATTTTTTTATTTTATTTATTTTAAAAAATCCTTGTTTACAAATAAAGGTACTTAATACTAATTTAACAATAAAACATACGATAAATTACACATTTTTTTTGTTTTGTTTAATTTGTGGATTATGCCACTCTACTAGGCTACGCCTGTCCCAGAGTGGCGTTATAGAACACAATTATAATATTTTTTCGAATTCGTCAGTAGTATTTATTTTCATAAGGTAGTAATTATGTATCTACAAAGTATCAAGTGGAATGTTAGTGAAAGTTGAGTGAGTCTTATTTTTTTATATATTTTTCATGTTTTTGAGCAATCCACTTTTTCTGGTACGGTAGGCACAAATTACTTTGTGTATGAAACTGCTGCTAGGGGACGCCAAAAAATTGCAACTTCACAATAAGAATGTTGAATATAATGAAATAGGAGCTTTTCATATTTTTACAATATAACGAATTGTCATTATTATAGATTTTTGTTATATATTGTAGCAAGACAGTGAATCTACTGAATGCTGATAACAACACAACAACGTCACGCCAAGAAGGGTCAGTCATCCGTAACCGCAAATTCTCGAATATTACGCACGCAACGTAGAGTCAGTCATGCGTGACCGCATTATCTCTCTCGAAGAATAATGACATTCCAAAATGTTCTTAGGTTTTTACGGCCGTTCAGAATCTTCTGTGTATAGTTTTCTGGGATATTCTGCCGTGTGTACGTGACCTCTCTGGATCCGAAACTTCTGTGTATAGTTTTTTGGGATATTCTGCTGTGTATATGTGATCTCTCTGGATCCAAAACTTCTGTGTATAGTTTTCTGGGATATTCTGCAGTGTTTATGTGATATGTGATATCAGAATATCCCAGAAAACTATACACAGAAAATTCCATTCCATTATGTAGTAAAACATTACACTGGAATAGTCTAGAATGTTCTACAGGCCTCTCGGCAATTCTAGAATAAATCTACCTAAGGAATTTATCTATAAAAGGTGTCACGCAATGCAAGGTCAGGGACTTCGTTTCCTAATTCCAACAAGTGCGACATCCCCGTGATCACTGGATCACACCAATGTGATCAGTGGTTCGTGATATTACAACACGCCATATTAGTAAGCAAACAAGCGCAGTGTAACTACCAGTGATAGGTACTAGCAGAATAAAGGAAGAATACCCGGTTGAGAAGTTTCTAAGTGCGAACATGAAGTTTACCAGAAGTGATCAAAGCAAATTAGCTTTAGTTAGTGCGAAGTTGCCTCCCAAAGTTCCGCGATAATATATTTGATTCTCAAAATAAAATGATTTTTTTTAGATTTTTTTTTAAATAGAGATTCGAACACGGAATACGTGTCACATCAATATTCTTACTATTTTCAAATTAAGCTAAACGCTTTCCCTATGAAAATAGGGCTAACTTGGCGAGAGTCTTAACCACAAGATATATACTCTTTTTTATCATATAGGTATGTTCTTTTTCTTCCTATTAATAAGCTGTTAGAATTATAAATAAAATAAAATTATATTTGTAAATTTTGGAGATACACTAAATTGAAACTAAGCCGTCAAATTGGAACAACATCAATTTATGCTGTTTATTTCCGACTGGGTGTGATGGATGGTTTTTTGGCAAAATTTTGTTTTTCTATCCAAATTTACTTGATTGAATGTACTTAGAATCGGTACCTTTAGATTTAATTAATTAAATATTATATCCACAAAAGAAATATAGCAATTTTTATGTAATAAAAATAATTATTATTTCATAAAAAAATTATCATTGCATTCACCTTTCGTATATAACTCTGTAAAATATTACATATTCAAGGTTTATATTACGGTCGTTTGTCATGTGTAGGTAATGAAACAACGAATATTTTACATTATTTATCTATTTTAAGAAAGACATCTCCACGCAGTGAATACAATCTGTGACCGAGAAAGAAATAATCAGTACGTCCTTGAACCCTGCGCCATTAGGGCACTCTCCTGACGATTCTGTAATATGACTCCGAATCGAATATCATCACATGTTCGTATAAAATATCCACCTTAAAATATTTATTTATTTTAATGTAGGTAAAAAAGTACCTTTAACATAATAGTATAAACAAAAAATAAAAAGAGTAGTATTGTAGTATTGTAAAAAATTAAAGTACGAATTGACAATATATTTAATTGAATGGCAACAATTGTTTGAAGGTTTAATATGTCAATTAGTTAGTTTCTTCTGTAAGTTTTTCAGTAAAAATAAAATAAAATGTCGAAAATAAAGAAATAATTTTTTATCATAATTGACAATCATTACAAGAATGGATTGTTTTAAAGATGTGTATCCAGTGGAGAACTGTGCTCCATTTTTTTGAAACCCTGAAAAAAAATGCGTCGCAGGCAAAAAAAATACACTTTTGAAAAAGTTTACTAACAATTTAATTTAAAAATCGAAATCAAAATAATATCAATAGGTATTTGGATAAATAAATAATATGATTCAAAATAAATTGTAAACTTAAATAAAATATGGATTAAGTTTTTTATTTTAAGGTCTTTGTACCGCAAAGTTTTGAAATTAAGATTAAAAATTTAATATGCAGAATAGTTATAAAAAGAAACAAAGATCGATAAACTTCAAATCAACAAAATTAAAATTCAAAACCGATGTTGTGGTGTTATTATATATTTCGTGCCGCTATTTACGTATTGCCGCCCTGCAACTTTATAGGGAGAAATCTGGTATATGAATATGCAATTTTTCAGTCGCTAAAAGGCGGCGATATGAAATTAATAAAGATAGTCAAACTTGAAAAATATTAGTCGTTTATTTACCACTGAATTTTTTCTCAAAGAAAGTAAATCACATCCCAAGTATTAAATGAAATACATCTAGGTATAGGATTTATGTCGTAGGTGTAACGAATTTTTTTTCGAATCGTAAGGAATTTTTTGATTCATTGAAAATAGACCGATGTTGTTGTTAAATAAATAAAACTTTATTCCAGTATGTGGGGAGGTTTGTGAAATTGTGCAGTCCCATATATTCTATAGAAGAATAAGTATATTAAATTATCATACATGCGAAATATAAAAATATAAGATGATTTAAATATATAAATAGAAATTATCACATGCAGGTACATAAAAGCTAAGATATAACAAGAAATATGGTATGTAGCAAGAATTATTATATTATATAAACGGGGCATACAAAAATAAAAGTTTTTTATATTTTATTACAACTAAAATATTTTGTAAGATAATTTATTTAAGCCTTAATAATTTATTATTACATAAATATTATTGTTTAATTGACAATATTTCTCATTTTTAATCAATGTGATATATGTGAAATACTTTTTTATCACTAGGTAGAATATTCTGTTTTATTTTTGCACGTAAGTAGGTGTTTCGTTTAATATTTCGCTCGGTTATCCACGACTGGCCACGCTGTGGCTTACTACTCCAGCGCCAGCGTCGCACCGGTAGAAACGTCAAAACAAATATCAAGCGACACGGAACTATACATTTCTAATGTTTGCGAAACTGTTCCCGTCACTTCCAGACTGTTCCAGATGTCTCCAGAATGTTGCAAATAATCCCAGAGTGCTTTTGGCCATTCTAGACCATTCCGTAGTGTTGTTCCGAAGTGACATATTCCATGGGATTCGGACAGTGCGTAATTTCTTCTGTTTACCATTTTGTTACAATATTTTTCCAGGATAATTTGCACGATTTCTTGGCGAATTTTATTTTTTAGCTGTTTTATGTTGGATTTCCAAAGAAAAAATCAGGCGCACCTAGATTAGGCGGACCACCAAATTTTTAATGATAAGAAATACAAAAGCTATCATACCCACACATTCGTTAAAAGAATTAGCCAAAAATCTCGAAATTCTTTGATGATCAACAATGCCTCGTGACAGAAACGCCGACAAAAATGTTCTGAAATAATTGGCGCCCTTTCATTCGTTCATATAAAACGGTGCCAATTATTTAGACCATGGTTAGTGGAAAGGGAAGATACGACAAATCCCGCAGGCACATTGTCGCGCTACGTTATTGTCATATTCAGATATGTACATAAACCTTCATCAATTATTGAATAATAGTCGAGGTCATCCATTTTGAGGAAATATAATATTAAAAGAATGGTCATAAATGTTGCATGAAAAATTATAATGGAAAAGCAGCCGCCGTATTTTTTTCCATGTATTGTGATTTAAAAATTGTTATTCGAAAAGGGCTGATAAATATCATGTTTTAATGGAAATGTATTTTTATTATGAATAAGCAGTTTTAGAATGTAGATTTTTGATTATTAAAATATATTAAATTATATATATACACATAAATATTAAAAAAATATTTACAATGAATTTTTAAACTTTTTAAAGTGAGTTTTTTTAATTGAGATTTTGTATATTATATATGTTCAAAAATGTTTTTGCAAAATAATTATTTGACTGAGTGTGTGTAAAACTGAAGTGATAAATCAAATTTATTTTTAAATATTCAAAGAAATCAATATGTCAATGGCATGACATTAAAATCTATTAAGAAGGAACTTATTTTTAAACCACTTTATTACTATATATTAGGGATGGGCGTTGAATGGACGGACTAGTTGAAATCAACCGTTGACGTTGCATCGACGCGTCGACCGTTTACGTTTATCGCATGGACTAGTTGAATTCGTAGACGGTGGACAGCGGACGCCGTGGTCGGTGGACGATTCGAGATTAACGCAATGCAAAGCAACGAGCGAGAGCAAGACAAAACGTCTCCATTTATTTCTCTCGCTGTCGACTTGTAGATGCCATAGACGTCATAGACGGCTCGACGGGTAATTTCATTTCAACTCTAAAGTACACTACCATAGAGTGCAGATCTGTGTACACGAACTATGACTAGAGATTTGAAATTTGAATACATGCGTAGCGCGAGATAGGCTTAATAAGCTATTATCCATTATTTTTTACTTGATTTTTTGTGATGTCACGTGCGACGATTCGGTGAATTCCCAATTTTACGCCGTATAAAATAAAACAATTCTGTTTAATTATTTTATTTTTTATTGAACTATTATTAATTAATAGGCCGGCTAGATATTTTTCTAAAATCAATATTTTATTCGATCGATCTCGACTTCTTATATATTTACCTGAAAAGGGATGCTAAAATTTAATTATTGTGTTATTTCCTTACTTTTCAACTTTAGCATATAAATGATAAACAAACTTGTAGGGAATAAAATTTTCTATACCTAACTATGGTCCTTATTCAGGAGTCCAACATTAATTATTGTATATGTAATATAATCTTGAATTTAGGTTTAATTAATTTTTATTAAAAATTCCCTATTTTCAACTTTATAGATAAAAAAATAAATCTATTATAATTTTGTTTACATCACTTTTTATTGTTTTTTTTACATGTTTCGGGAACAATGTTCCTTTTCTCAGATTGAGCCTTAAACTAAAGTTGACAAATAATACAGATATATTTATTTATTAATAATGTCACCACAAAGTGAAAGTCTGACTTTGAAAGATGTATTCTTCAATAAATTTCTAGATAACATCTCAAATGTAAAGTATTTTTAAATTATGTATTTATTTATAAATTTATAGATAATAAATAAATGTAAAGGTTTTTATAATTTTATTTAACTTGTATTGAAACGAATGAATTTTTCGTAATCGATTTGAGTTAGTGTAGTGATAGTCCAACGTTTTACAAAAAATAATACTCATAATCAAGGCAGGAATATAGTCCTGCTAGGTTATTATTGTTTTACAAATAACCCTGTACACATGTAATAATGTGTATCTAATATATTTTTTTATACACACATTGCTTTGTACTTTATATTTTTAATTTTTATACACATATTTTAATGCTTATACCCGATACTTTCACTGCTTATATATGTAGTTTATATTTATATTTTACTGCTTACACCTGATATTGTTGTGTATACCTACTTCTTTCTTTATTATATATAGAAAGAAGTATATAAAACAATATGTAAAAGCCTATAAACAAATAAATAATAAAATATTTCTTTTTACATATAAGCACAAGTAGCGGTTTTACTTTCCCCGAAACTATATTCCTTCGAACTTCTTTAAATTTTAAAAATTAACGTAATAAAAATAACCAACGGTTGTGCCGTCGAGCAGCGTCGCGTCAAACCGTAGACAGTTGACTATCGTCCCGATGTTTAGATAAACGTCCGCGACGTCCGTGTAACGAAGTTGACGCGTCAACTAGTTGACGAATTCAACTAGTTGATCGTCTCGTCGATGGATGGACGTGGACGGTCTCGTTTCGTCGACGGTAAATACGTCGACGACCCATCCCTACTATATATACACATGTCAACTTGTTTCTGATGGGCCCAACACTCTTTGGGACATGACAGATGGAACATGATAGACTTACCTAAGTACAGACATTTATATATTAGTTTAAGAAGTTAAAAAGAGAGAGAAGATCAGCGTGGCATAGAGTATAGAGTGTAGGAAGGGAAGGTTACTTGGAGAGAAAGTGGACAAATTCAAAATTAGACTATTCGATAAGTTAAATAAGACTTGTGGTCCTCATCCTGTATTCCAGTGAGCATGACACCTTCCACACCGAGGGTTCCGAGTTCGATTCTCGGTGAGTTCACAATAAATGTATGTGATTTACCCAAGCCCGGGCTGGGCCTCTTAGCCTAACTATTTATTGATTAATCTATCTCAAATGCTTTTAAATTGTTAAGGCACAAACTTCTTCAATTTTTTATGAAAAACTTATACTCCTATTTTCCTATGTAACGTATGCTTGGGATTTATTAAGAATTTGACAAATTCTGAGAATACTACATTTATTGCATTCTTTTATTCTAATATTTAAAATCTTTGTGATTTTATCTATGTAGAAAGCTGGACTATCATTGTAATTAAATTCACAGATTATAGAATGGCTTTTTTTATCTAATTTGACTCAACAGTTTTTCTTAACCATTTATTTTCCTTAATTATTTCATAAAAACCTGTCTATCTCCGCTGGGAGTTTAGATGTGCTTAATGCCTAAGAAAACTGATCTATTTTTTAAACAATTACAGACGTATTTGCGCTGAATTTTGCGCTCTCCCACACTTTAATTAATTACATGAAATTAGTATGGGTAAGAGCAGCAAAAACATTATTTGAGACAAGTAAATTAACACAAAAAGCTATTCTTAGGGTGATTATTAGTCACCCATTTAGGTATTCATCGTGTAAAACAAATTTACTGCAGAGACTTATCGAATACTGCATAAACACAACAACAAATTACATAAATAAAATCTCTCAGTTACAAACCACATACATAATACAAGACAACAAGCTAAAAACTACACCAGTACCGAGAGCAAAAACAACATTTTACCAACGGTTTTGTATGTTCTGAGCACCAAAATTTATACAACACACTAAACACTCACTGGAAAACATTATCAACCAAAAAATCATTATTTATGGACACAACATATGATACAATTGGGTAGGGATCAGCCAAAAATAACTCTGATCAATATCTATAAACAATTATTATTCGCATTGAAATAAATATATTTCATACATCTAAAAAATTCAGAAAAATATTCCAGCATTTAATGTGAAAACCATTCACGCTAGAATTATTTGAAACATTAAAAAGTGAAAATTTAGTGTAAATGAAGACAGATAAAGGCAATGTAGTAATAATTTTGTTCGGATCTGAATACGACTGTAAAATTGAAGATTTTCTCCAGAATCCACTAATAATTTTCGTATTTTTGTATAATATGCAATATGTATATTTTTCTTGTATTTATATATCTACATATTAATAAAGGTTCAATCCAAAAT
Organism: Agrypnia vestita; assembly: GCA_016648135.1. Lineage (NCBI taxonomy): Eukaryota > Metazoa > Arthropoda > Insecta > Trichoptera > Phryganeidae > Agrypnia > Agrypnia vestita. The sequence continues at coordinate 18,816 of JADDOH010018951.1, forward strand.
TCCCTTTATTTCATTAAATTAATTTTTTATAAACAACTTTTTAATTAATGAATAATTTATCTTAACTTTGCTTAATTATTATAAATGAAGTATCTAAATACCTAGTTTACACAGAGTTTGTTATATTTTAAAATTTATTACTCTAATCCCAAAGTTGTTGTGTAAATTATAAATCACAATAAATATTTTTTGGGTTCGATTAAGTTTTTTCTGGAAAATCTCGCGTGATGGAAAAACAACAATTGTTCCCAGACAGTGGACGTACCGCAAAAGTTGTAAGTAAAGAAACGACTTCATAATCTGCTCGTCTCTGGGGTTTTGCCGCACGATTAACCCGTAAAAATGCCAATAAGTACGTCTAAGGGCCGGTTGTTTCAAGTTGGATTAAAGTAAGCGTTCTTTTAAAGCATAGATTAAAGCATAGAATCAGACGATCCGTTTTCGTAAAAATCTATGCTTTAATCGACTGCTTACTTTGATCGAACTTGAAACAACCGGAACTAAGATTGCTTCCCTTGACAAGCCCTATTATGTTCGGCATTATCTAGCAAAGAAAATATGCGTATGTATATTTCAGCAGGCTTTTGTAATTGGGAATTGGGCTGAGTTTAAAATAAAAACGTATTGTTTTTTATGTATTTTGTACCCAGTATTCTGTTATATCTTAATTAAAATATAAAATAAATAAATAATGGTATCGAAAATAATCTGACATCTTTATTTCTATATTTTTCATTGTGTATTTTATTGTTTTGTCCAATTATGGGTTAGAAATATGTTTAAAACCTGAGTAATATCGGCTGATGCGTGGGGATGGCATTTCCAGTTGAACTCACTACCCTGGTAATCAAGTTCTTCAGTCGTGCTCAAAGCATCGTTCTGTCTGATTTAGATTAGTTGGTCAGTTTGAACGAAGTTCAAACTACCTCGCACTAATTGTACGTGTCACGACAAAGGTCCACGGATATCGGTAAAAGGTCCACGACAGAAAGGCCCACGTAACCTTTTGTCGTTAGACCAAATGGACATTTTGTTGTAGAACCCTGATTTTGTACCTACCGAAGTAGGTTCGAGTCATCGACTACGTTACGAAGTAATTAAAAGTGATGAGTGAGCTGTGAGTTAATCACGGATATCTATTATATCCAATCCTGGACCGATACTGATATTCCGGGATTTCCGGATTCGATTTTAATAATCCCGGTACACATTACTCATTTATTATTTAAATCCCGAAATAATAATTAGTAATCATGTAAGATATTTGCACTGAAGTAAGGAATTAAAAACTAATAATACAAGAGAGAAAAATTACTATTTTAATGAAAAAATAAATTATTTGTTATTCCAAAAGCCTAAGAACTGATTTCGGGAATCATAAATATTATAAACAAGATATAGTTTGCAATTCGACGCGCAACCATCCGTTTAAGCAACAGTTACATTTCAGTTACCAATAATATATACAAAGCTCAGTTACCTACCAATAATAACCAATTACCAATTACCAATACCAGTTACCAATAGTACCTAATCAGATACAAAGCTCAAATAACAATACCATGTGTAACCGGTTAAAATAACAGTATGACCATCACTGTCATTAAATAATTCACCATCACGCCGCTTCTCTGCGGGAGTAGGCGGAGACCACTTATCGTCATAATCGTAGAACAACGCCGCATGTGATTTTTCTCAAGTTTGCAGGAGACTAGTTTGAAGTTTTATTTACGTAAATACACTCTGTGTCATAGCTCGATAACAACAAAAGATTTTCCTTTGAAACTTGGGTTAGTTATTTAAAGTGGATAAAAAAACCTCAACCTTTAAAACCTCAAACATAGTCAGCGCAGTACAACGACGTTTCTACACATGCTGCATTGTTCTACGATCGCAAATCAGAACTATCGTTATATCGACTTCGTATGAAATGAAAAAAATACACTCTTTATATACCATTAGACGGCTTCTTTTTTTCACTTTTTAACGATCCAAAAAAGTCAGTATGGAATTTTTGCACATCCATTATTGTTCTACGATCATGACGTTTATATCCGCCCTTCTATCCTGACGCACATCTCTCGCCTCATCCACATTCATACATCTTCACATGCAAGCTTGAATATTGTTGAGGCTCTTAATAGAACCATCAAAAAATATCTGGTGAACCGCGTCTTATGCGGCCGCTCTCTCTTCCGAAATCTCTCTTTGTATCATTGTCCACAAATGTTATACATATACACATGTATCTTTCTTACCATTATCATTCCCTCATTCATTCGCTCAACAAGCCCGAAGAACCTTTTTTTTTTTAATTTTCTTTTATCCATTGTTTACTTAGTTCCATATTTATATTATATGGGCTTATATATGATTTAGAAATAAATTGTAGTGCATAAATATTAGTCACTTTTAAAGTTTTTCATAACATAACAAACAAAAAAACACTAATAATACAACAAATATTACAAAAGATATTGTGTTATAAATTTCATATGTGTGTATGTATGTATATGTATACATTTGTAAACGATCATGCAAGCAGATAATAATCTATATAATGTACACTGTTATCTAGTTTCTTATTCTATTGTAATAGGTGTAAACCGTAGAAATAAAATAAAATAAAAAGTAACAAACTTTTTGCATTCTCATTTAAATTCCTTTATGTCCTCTATATTTTTTATTGTACTATTTTTATTTTTTATTTCTATATGTTATTGCGTATATATTGTATTATAAATGTATTATTTTTATTAGGCTATCGAAGATTTTGGGTTCTTTTTTTCTATTAACATCATAATTACATTATTTTCTAATTTATTCATTCATTTTCTACCGTTATTTTCATCAGTCATGTCGAATAATGAAAATTTCAGGCACATCTGCATAATATTAATTATGATTCAAAATAAATTATTCTGTCTGAAGAAATAATGGATGTACCTGCAAAAATTCTTGGATTTATGCCAATAAAGATGTTCTAAATACTTATATAATTTCTCGTTAAAATTTCTCTAAAAATTGCTTCGTTATGCATTTATATATTTGTCAGGAATACATTGAAAATAATTCACCTGTATGGTTTCCTTTTTGTAATTCTAATATAAAAACTATTGACCGTGTCCAACAAATATTCTTGCGTTACTTTGACTTAAGATTGAATTTTCCGATTCAATACATTTATTACATTTTTTTATTATTTTATTAAACAGACGTTAAATATCCGACGACCTCGTTGTTTCTTCAAAATATTAAATAAAATGACAGCCCTGCACTCTTGAGAAACACAAGAGCGCCTTCACTATTTAATTTATCGATAATATTACCAATGGTGAATATAACTCGCCATTATGCAGAATTCAGAGACTTAGAAATATAAATGGTAATATAGTAATTGTTACTGTAGGTAAGTCGTTAACTGCGTTTATATAATCTTATTGATGGTCATTTATTTAAAATATTTTTATTTTTTATTTTTTCATTCAATTTAGTGTGCTTTTCTTACTTTTTTGATAACAATGCATATACGTATACATATGTTCATAGATACAGATATACTCATCTCGTCAGTTCCGCTGTATTTACTTTTTTAAAGATAATTCTCATTGCCTGTTTTGCATCACTCGTAGTTTCCTTCGATAATGATGAAGATATACTTATGTATAACATAACTACGTAAATGTATCGAGAAATCATAGATTTCTCTCCTCGTTAACTGGAGAAATTACAATCATAAAATTGTAAATAACAAAACTGTATTCTGTAATGTGTACCCAGTAGAGTGTAATTTTCTTAATTGGATTGACATACTTTCTACTCGAGTGATTTTTGATCAGCTATTGGATGCCAGAGATGTATGACAAGTCTGAGATGTATGATAACATATGATATAATTATCAATACATCAAGTCATATTTTAATTCCCTTCTGCTTAAGTGCCAGCACACGTGGACATTAATCATAGCACAAGCGAGCTATCGACACTAAGTAGGTGCAAAATATTTCACTCGATACATCGCATTTTAATCCCTTCATCGAGTGGTCCCATGCTATTATCAGATCTATTTAGCTGACGATTTCTCTTCTAACTTGAACTGCTAACTTTTCAATACTATCCTTGAACCTTGTGAAGCTTTGGATAATTGACGAACAATCAGCAAGATTTACGACGTGTGTTTTTACCCATGACCAACCTTGACCTCGTACTCAGTGTATCGCAAAATGTATTGATTAATGGTATGGAAAATATAGATTTAAACATGTATTTATCAATAGAAATTACTTCACTCTTAAAAAATATTGTGAATTAAATAATATTGGAGGCGACGTTTAGTGCTGGCGTATTGTGTGACGCCGGTAGATAAAGTGAGTGCGGGGCGAAGCGAATCCTATACTGATCGATGACTGATGACTGTACTGGATTACTTGGTGCATTTATTACATGAAGACAGGCATAAGCATTAAGGCTGGACATTCACTGCATATGCATATTTTTTTTACGTATATGTGGGTTTTTATTATTCATTTATATCAAAATGTATACTCTATAAATTTTTTTAAAGCATTAACTTAGATAGAATCTTTATTATTATATAAAAGTAATAAACTGGACACTATTTACAATAATTAATAATATAAGCATTAATCAATAGGCCGCGGTCAAAAAATCACTTTTAGTGTCCAAAGCGGCGCTAATTTTTAATGAATATATATATGTAGGTACGCATAATATGTTTTTTCTATGCTTGCAAAGTATACTTCATTATCTAGAATCCGTACTAAGGAAATTAAGAAATATTCAATATTTAATAATGTTATAATGTTTTAAATTTGCAATAAATTTTTACTTTTTTTGTTGATTTTAAAACGCTTTTTATTTACATAAATAGATGATTTTTAACAGTATATTCTATTAATTCCCGTTTGAGGCTTTACTCACTTAATAAAAGCTAGTTTTTTTCAATAAAAACACGTTAATTGATATTTAAAAATAAAAATTCCAATGTTTGAAATGTGTCAATAAATGACGTAATTATAAAACAAAATGCCGTCGGTAACTGCGTCATTTATTAGCGCATTTCATACTTTGGAATATTTATTTTTAAATAATAATTAAAGTGTTTTAAAAAAAATTTATCTGTTATTAAGTGAGTAAAGCCTCAAAATACAGGAATAAATAGAATATTCTGTTTAAAATTATCCCTTTATATAAATAAAAAGCGTTTTAAAATCAACAAACGTAAAAATTTCTTGCAAATTTAAAACATTATGAATTTATTAATGTTGAATATTTCTAAATTCTAGATAATGAAATAAACTTTGCACGTATACAAAAACATAATATGCGTATATATATATATATATATATATATATATGTTAGTTCTAACTACTTTGGGGGTAACCCGCGTCAAATTCTGGTCGTCTGGACCAGTCATCTGCCGACGTTTCGAATAGATCTCACTGTTCATCTTCAGGGCGCCTTGTCGATGAGCTGCTTCTCCAAAAAGCGTACAACCGTTTGGGTCCGGAGCTCACCGTCAAGTGAAAGTTTGAAAAATTCTGCGTCAGGTGTTTGTGGAGGAGTGGGTTTCTCCAGCGACGCCGTTAATGTGTTTTGCTCGGCTTCTAGTAATCCGTATATTTACTTTATTATCGTCATTATACAATATTGAGAAGGTTGGATTTTCTAATTGCTTCGGTGTTTTCATCGTGATTTCTGGTTTATTATTATTAATATTATTTGTATTAGAAATTTGATTATTATTATTAAGAATGTTACTCCATGCGGTCGGAAGTCGAATGCTATCTTCTCTGTTGTTCATTATATTATTATTTCTTTTATTTATTTCAATTGCCTCTCTGTAGATTCTAA
>JADDOH010018952.1:0-27149 GCA_016648135.1 Agrypnia vestita
ATGTGTGTATGTATATATAAGGCGATAGTCATTACACTTCTTCGGGTGTTGCTTTTTGGGTAGAGTGATAAACATTGATTTCAACCAATCTTGGGGGATAATCCCTGTGTCGTATATTTTATTAAATAGTCTAAGTAGGCAGTCAATATTGTTTTCATTTATTAATTTGATAACTTCTTCAGGAATTTCGTCAGGTCCGCATGCTTTTCTAGTCTTAGAATTTGCGATAGCATGCAACAATTCTGATTTTAATATTATAGGACCTCGATTTGTTTCTGATATTTCAATATCAATGCGAGAGTCTTGGAAGAGAGTTGCAATATAATCCTCCCATGTTTTTAAAATTTCAGAATCATCCAATATTAAATTATTAGATTCATCTGTGAGACATGTTGATTTAGATTTCTTATTAAGACCAGTCAATTCTTTCAGTTTCTTGTGCATATTAAATGCATCGTGGGTCTGATCATATCGTTCTAACTCTTCACATTGCCTCTTTATCCATTCCTCCTTTTGATCTCGCGTCTAATAATCCTTTGGGAGTTTTTATATTCGCTGCTATTATGATTCCTGTTATAAGCTATTATGCTTTGTTGTATATATTCTTTTTAAGTTCAAGAGTACTACTTTTCTGTCGGAAAAAATGTCGTTGAACCAAGAAGACAAGACAAAAAAAGAGGAGACAATTCTGGGACAATGAACGTCGTGATGGAGGTCTTTCGGACAAATCCGTGAGATATCTCTTAAAACTTATTCAATGTATCGAGATTTTCAATTACCTCAGTATAATGGCGTCGACACCAGTTCAATGCAATGACTTTCACACGCTTCGTTCTGAATCTTTCTTCTTATTGCCGAATATTTACTTGTATATTTTACGTTTTCAATTTTTTTATCGACAGTTCGAATTCATTTTTAATCGAATGTTCGAATTCATCATTGTCATTTTATTTCATTTAGTATATAGGTACGTATTGTCACGGAACGGCAGGCAAACGGAATTGCGCACTGTCCGAACTCCTTGTCACAACACTATCGAAGGTTCTAGAACGGCCTATAATAATTTAGGGTGATCTGCAACCTTCAATAAACGTTTATAAACATCTATAAACGACTGGTATAATCGTGAAGCATCGAGAACCTTCTCTTAAACACTAGAATTATCCAGAAAGTACAAAAATACCAAAAGTTGTCGCGTTTGACGGTTCGTTTAGTGCGCTGTATGCGCCAGACGATGGTCAGGTGTACCTAGTGGTGAAATTGCGAAGCGATAGACATCGAGCGAAGTACCTAATTGGCGAAATAAATAAATGCGATAAATACTTCCTGCGACAATTTGATGGAATATTCTAGCGAATGTTGAATACGTGTTACCCGGCGTTAATAAAATGTTCATTTACGAGTGATATATTGCGAAATAGTGTAATTCAAAGAATAGTTTTAAGTTTATTTCGTTTTAAGTGACTTTGTACATTGAATATTTAATAAAACATTAATTAATATATCGCTAATTCTTCTTCTTCTTCTTCTTTCGTGCCCTGTCCGTTTACTGGACGTTGGCTATCATGTTGGCTATGCGGACTTTGTTTACTGCGGCCCAAAACAGCTCCACAGTAGACTGGCCAAACCACTGTCTCAAGTTTTTCAGCCATGAAGTCCTCCATCTTCCAGGGCCCCGCCTTCCGGCAATCTTTCCCTGCATTATGAGATGCAAGATCTCGTATTTCTCTGGATGTCGCTAATTAAATTCCAGTATTTACATTCATTCCTCCCTAGCCACGATACGTGATAATATATAAATTTAGGAGTTTAGGTAAATAAAGTTTTTTTCATAATCCAAACGACAGTGTACAGAATCGACAACAATCGACGTTTCTAGTATAAATGAAGTTTTTTTTAATAAATAAATAATTTATTTCTCGGCTTCGCCCGATTTTAGAATTATTATATTTATATATTATTTTATATTCTTGTATTTCATTGAAAAACGCTGTAAAAATATGCTTGCAATACACAAAGAAGCCTAAATTAATCTAAATACTAAGTCTCATGCACGCAAATACCTTTTAATAAATGTTCTATCTATGTTCTAAAAAACACTATTTTTTCGAAATCTTTTATCGTATTTTAAAACCCTAAATTACAGAACAAATAAGATTTTATTTTTGACAGTCAAATGGAAAAGTGAAAATGCCATAGCCAGTGATGGAAAAGACTGCTAGCTGAAAATAAACCTTGAAATTCCAGACGGATAAATACAGAGTAGCTTGTTGGTCTTGCGGTTAGGACTCTCGCCTCGTGATCCAAAGGTCGCGGGTTCGAACCTCACTCCAGACACTTAGTCCTATTTTCATAGCACAAGCGTTTACTTAATTTTAAAATAGTAAGAATATTGATGTTGCACGTATTCCGTGTTCGTATCTCTATTTTTAAAAAAAGAATGTGAATAATGAGTTTTGCTTCCTCTCACAAACAAACTTTCCGCTTTCTTATTAAGATGAAATGATTTTTTTTTCTCATTTTCATAACAATTTGTTATATTCATAACAAATTGTTATGTTATTTTCATAACAAATTGTTATGTTATTTTCACTCAGCTGGAAAATTAAGGAGCACTTAGAAAACTATTATGGTATATCTTTATATTTTTTAGTTAAGTTGTTAATTTATTAAAATGTAAGTTAAAAACTGTATTTACGATTATTCGACATTTTATTAATTTTTCGTTCATTTTTACCTTAACACAAAATAAAATGATTTAACGGAAGCATATTAGGCAGCACTCGAGTACTCGAGTTTCGAGAGTATCAGATGTCTCATCAACAAATCAAATATTTAACTAACTATATTCAAAAATGGATATATTTTTACGCGGATTATGTGGAAATACAAATAATTAATTTGGTATTGACATAAGGAGGGGTTTTAAGGGGAATATTGAGAGGAAAGGAAAAGAGTTGGTGAAAGTTATATTCTTAAGAAAATTAATAATAATTAAAAACATTAATAATCTCTACATTGTTAAAGTAAAATTTATCAATACATTATTTTTTTTACTGGAGGAGATTCGTTTTAAATATTTACAATTGTGTCGAAAACTCAAAACTCAAAAAAAAACTCAAAATGCGAGCTTAATCAACATGTAAATAGTAATTCGTCGCTGTATATATATATATATATAGTAAATCCTGTGTGTCGTTTAGTACCTACATTCTGAGATGAACGAATCAATTTGTCCATTTTTCATACATGTAAATAATGGAGATACGCCAAAAAAAAACATTGCCGTTCATCTGGACAGTCTGCCTAGTAATTATTTAAAATATTTTTTATAAATCTAGTCTGTGCAATTATTTTTTAAAACTACTTGTACTAAAACATCACATAGGATTAATTATACACACATATATACAGCGACGAATTATTTTGTTAATATTACGACTTAAATAGCTTAAAGCGTACTCAAACGATTACATCACCTATTAAGTGACAGTCAACAAGAGCCACAAACTATTTGAAATACAATATTATTAGGTCAGTAGTTAATCGTCTTCTTTACTTATGGGTACATAATATACTCTTATATGTGCTATTACTTATTTTGCCTACAACAAGTAATTCGTAGCATTGCTTGTCTTGTATACCTACATATTTACGTAAAAATATTAAATTGAAACCCCAATATGGACGATTTTCTTTTTATACTTTCAATTGCAATTGCGAAATTCGTCAAAAATTGTAAAACTCTTAATAAAAGCCATTCATTTTATGAAAAACGTCCTTATTTTTGTATATATCAAGAAATTATTTCGAAAACGCAATATTTATCATGCTAATACAAAGATCGCAACATTTCTATTACTAAAGTACCCGATATTGACTGTATCTATTTGTTGTTCTCACTTGCGAAAAATATCGAAACATTTTTATCAATTTTGACAAATTTCAAAAGAAAATTCGAATTATGTGAACTAAAATCTATTGATTTATGGTCTAAAATATTTCGTATTACGGATTACTGGAGTTTTCGAATTAATCCTGATCATCGATCGATCTATAGAGCAAATAATAAATTTCTATCTAAATGGGAGCAAACGGCACAGAATTCAATTTCAATAGTGAATTCCTTCGGGATAACTTGATTGTTAGGCGCCATATTCTGAAGTCCGTCTCTACTCTAAATGCAGGAAGGGTTGTGCAACCGATATTGCCATAAGAATATCTTAAATGAACGGGTATTAAGCGACGGGAGGCAGGAAAGGGAAATAAATATAAGAATAGGAGTGGCGGTCGACGTTCTACGATCTCTATACAGCGCGGTGATTGAAAAATCTGTGAAAAGACAAAACTGACTGTTTTCAAATGTGTGTACAGGCCCAGCCCCATATACGGCCATCAAATTATGAATCCTAACGGAGAGAGTGAGAGCAAGGATCCAGGCTTTCGAGATGAATTTTCTAAAAAGGGTAGCGGAAATTACACTGATGGACAGTGTGAGTTCCGACATAAGGGTACGAACATGCCGAAGATGATTCACTGCGATACCTCGTAGTCGCGGTTTCAACTCGCTACCTCGATGTCGATACTTGCTATTTACATGGATGGCGGTGCGAACATGTCGGTTCAGTCGCACCTCGATGACATTCAATTCACAGTATTTATCAAGTAAAAAATCGAACATAAGTGGCACTATCACCAAGTGAAAACAATGATCTGGTGGTAGGTAATGTTTATTTTACATTTTAAAAGATACCTACAACGATTGTGACATGAACAATACGGGATTAACGATAATGACAGCTCCATTTGTTTTTACATCGCGGTCGACGGCGAGCAGCGACGTGATCTGGCTCGTGATTGGTCAAATTCGCAAGGCTGAGGCGAATATGACCAATCACGAGCCAGATCGCATCGCTGCTCGCGGTCGACCGCGGTGTGAAAACAAAATATTTTGTTTTCACGTAAGCTTCGAGGTAAACCTCCATGTAGGCTGCGATGTATCGCAGTGAGGTATCTTTCAGCATGTGCGTGCGTATCTACTAGCATGTGTTTGTTTTACATGGAGGTGACATCGAGGTAGCGAGCTAAACCGCGACCGCGAGGTATCGCAGTGAAGCATCTTCGGCATCTTCGTACCCTAAGGCACACACTCGGCATGGAGCCCCTACTCCTATATTTAGAAAAATGAAACCTTGGCAACCCCGGAAGGAAGACAACCGGTGGGTGGGTGAAGCTCAGATTAAGCTGGGTGAAACAAAAACTATGTACGAAAAGAAATGGGTCTGGACTCTGGACTGATTAACTCATACGGAAGCAGCATAAAGCACAAGATATATGAATATAGAAGAAACTTGTCGAGTGTTTGGGCCCCCGACCCTTCTAGGACAAGAGAATGAAGATGATGATGATGAACGGGAATTTGTGGTGCATCAGAGAGTTAACGCACCTCTTTCAAAAATCGTATCCACATTTTTCAATTTAAATACTAGTGTAGAGCTAAATGTGTCGCTGACATCAATAGTGGTCAATTAATTATTTGAATTTTCTAACCATCTTTTGGCTATGGATCATTCTTTCGATATTAATAAGTGTTTACAAATTTTACATACTAATTATACAGAATCACAGTTTGATAAATTGGAAATTTTGGAAATAAGAAAAAGTGTAATAGTAAATTGAGTATTATAAATAACCAGGGCCTTTTTACAAATAGTTATCTTTAAAATTTATTTTCATGTTAAGTAGGTACTTTATTATTATTCATTTTCCATATATAATTTTTTTTAAATATTTTAACTGTCTGGTCTTCGATTTTTTAATTTATTTTGTTAGTATACAATTGTATCCTGACGAGACGCCATGGGATCTGAAACGTGTTGATATTTTCGATCCTTAAGTGGTGAAAACTAAGTTAATTACTCCCTTTATATTAACTCGTGGCTTCTGCTTCCTTGACGAAAAAACTTTGGATCGATTTTTAACCCTTTTCCTGTGATCCAATCGAGCTGAAACTTTGCAAGCAGACTCACGGCGACTATTAAGAAGATCTACCAAATTTTCGTTAAAAAAATTTAATAATTTTAGTATAATTTTTAGAAATTTTAATGTTTTTTTTTTAATTTGGAAGCATTACAAAAGTTTGATTATTACCAAGGGCGGCCTGATAACGTCACGGAATATTTAAAATTTGAATTAATCCGTCGGTAGGTATAATAGGTACTTCACTACGAATTTCGAAAATTTGTGACAATTGGTTCACAGATGACAGCACACTTCGGTTTTTTGGGAAGAAATTAAATAATAAAGAGATATTTTTAGAGATTTTTGACATAGATATTTGTCTAAACATGTTTCATTTTCAGTCAATCAATTATTTAATTACATGATGGTAAACTTAATTTACAAAGAAAGGGAGTAAAATAAAAACTTGGTTTTAATGGGTTAGTTTTTTTTATCAATTATATTAATAATGTCGTCACAAAATTATTTTGCTGTTTTTGAAGAATGCAATTATTAATGCATTAAGGAGCCCTGTTCCCGCGGGATGAGCAGTGCGGGTTTCTCGGCCGCCAATTTGGTGCGAAGACAACTGGACGTGTAAGATCGGACCCAAGCTCTCCCGACGAGAACGGAGCACCTTTTTCTTTGCATTCCTATTATCCGTTTAAAGTTCACCCGCGGTCGGCCGGCCGATTCGTTTTATTGCACCAATCAGCGCGATATTTTAAGACCGGGATGATGCGCGACTGCATTATTAACGCACATTTTTGTAATTGAAAAATTAACTTACGAATGCCATAATTGTAACACTAAAATGCTCACGTATTGAGTTTACTCTTGAATTGGAGTGATGAAATGATTTTCATAAAGCTAAATAAATTTAGAAACGAATGAATACGAAGATTTTTAAAACCAAATTATTTAATCAATTAGAAAGATACAGAAAAATCTAATTCACGAAAAAATATAAGGTTACTACTGGGATTCGAACCCGGGTCACCTCCTTTCCGGGGCCGGTGCTCTGACCACTAAGCCCCGCAAGAGTTCGAAGATTGTTAATGAAAAATGTTTTGTTTTACTATTTAGGATCTTTCATCGTTACCCATTGTCAGACAAATTAAAATTGATTTATCCATTTTTATGTACATTAACTAGCTGTAACCCGTCAAAAATGGCGGTACATGCTGGTTCATAAAGAATAAGTATTATGAAAAATTCATTCGCTTTAATACAAGTCGAAAAAAAGTAACCCATAAAAACCAAGTTTTTATTATACTCCCTCTCTTTGTAAAATATAACAATAATTAAAGACGAATTAAAACATGTAACATAACACTAAACTTACAGTAATTTAATATATTTCTAAAATGTCAGTTGTTTTGAGCTTTGATAAGACACTTCATGCTTTGAAGATTAAATTCTAAAAACATTTGTCAGTCAATTTAGATTTTCGACATTCGTAGTGAAGTACCTATTATGTATACCGACGGAGTAATTCAAATTTAGAAAATATTCCCGACGTTATCGGGCCGCCGTTGCTAATCAAACTTTTCTAACGATTCCAATTTGAAAAAACCAATAAAATTTCTAAAAATCCAAAAATATACTATAATTATTAATTTTTTTTAACGAAAATTTGATAGATCTTCTTGATCGTCGCCTCGCGTCTACTTGCCAAGTTTCAGCTCGATTGGATCACGGGAAAAGGGTCAAAAATTGATCCAAAGTTTTTTTTTATGGCAAGCCGGCATGCAAGCAAGCAGACGCCACGAGTTAATATAAAGGGAGTAATGAATGAGTTCGAAAACTGTTAATAAAAAATGTTTTTTTTTTTACTATTTAGGACCTTTCATCGTTACCCATTGTCAGACACATTAAAATTTATCCATTTTTATGTACATTGACTAGCTGTAACCCATAAAAAATGACGGTACTTCTACATGCTGGTTCCTAAAGAATAAGTATTTACTTACTTATAGACGACACCCGTGAAATAGTAATAACGACTTTTATCAAAATATTAGAACTTTTTTTTTCCCCTGCCGGCAGGTAAAGGTAACTATTTTAAACCCCGGGGATTGTGCTAGGCGGAACATGAAATGGTTCGCGTATTTACTAAGTTCTGTATGCTCATTCAGTTTTGCAAGATGCCTGCAGTAATAGGTGTTTATAGATTATGATACACAAACAATAAAAAAATTGAAATATATACATTTTTTTATTTATTTATTAGAGACACTATAGCTAGACCGCATTCAAAAAAAATGTGTGCAAAAAAGAGTGTTGTTATGATGCAAAAAATGAACACAAAAGAAGTTTTTCTAGTAAGTAAGTAACCTTTTTTAAACTAAAAAATATATATTTATTTGGAATATTATATTGAGGCTTGTAATAGGGCTTGCCAGGCAACTTTCCCCCCGCTTTCTTCTTACCGGACATAGCTAGGGAATGGTCTCTTGATTGTGGTCGACCTATAACAGAAAAATGGGTACATGATACTCTAATAATAAAACATTATAAATGAAGACTATTCCCATTATCCCAATTACAAGTGTCTTCGGCACGCTTTAGTTACATGTATTTTTACATTTATGTGTTTGAATGTAGTGTGATCACATAAGATTATGTAAGTAAATAATTGAGTTAATAGATGTTTAGGTTCAGGTCATCGTTTAGAAAATGGATGTTGTGTATGAGTGAATTTTCTTCCTGATAATTACCTTATACATCGTCAGCATAGATTGTTTCACATTCCAATATACAGGACCAATCTGCCGATGGTTATGCCTGATGGAAAAGCTACAGCTATGCTGAACAAAATCGCTTTGGATATTGATATATTCCATGTGTCTGAGGGGGTTTTCCGAAGCAGGGTTCTCCTACACCTCTGACCAGATTGTACAGGTCACTTTTAATTAGTTAATAATAAATTGTTATTTTAATATACAATATGTATATGGGTGTGTACATATGTATGTATATATATATGTGTATAAATTCATAATATGTATGCATTAAACATAAAGTTTGTAATGTACATATTATGTAATAAATAAAAATTGAATTGAATTGGATTGAATTGAATTGAATTTTTGAACGATGATAAGGTATCTGCAAGAATATCAGCATCAATGTTAAGGTCAACACAATACATACTCGTATTATATGTGCGACACCTTAGAGTATATACAATCCATATATATCCATGGATTGTATATACTCTAAGTGCGACACAATATTGTGAAGGGAGAAAAAAAAAATAATATGACATTTTTGAACTTACTGCTTCATTTTCATTCCTATCCGACCTGATTAATAGTCCAATCCCTAGCGCAAAATTGTTAGAATTAATATAGTTCGCCAAATGGAATGGAATCAAATATACTCCGCTAGACAATAGAATTGATTTATAAACTCAGGTTAAACTTGAGATGTGAGTATGATTAAAAAACACTTTATATCGTGGCATTACGGCACATGCATTTGTGCACTGTTTGTCCTTGAATTGCAGCTAATAACATCGCACTAAATCGCAAATCATCGTCATGAAAAATATTAATCAGTATTTCTTTCTGTTTTTTTTCCCTACGCTATTCGGATTTTGATTCGTCGGTAGAATGCGCCTGGTAGCCGACTGCGCAAACTTATTCACCAATCCGAAGGTCGATAATTGATTATTGCACTCAGCACTACGTAGTATGTTAAAGAAATATTAATATTAATACCTAAGCAAGAAAAAATACCCTCCACCCGTCGCGCATAAAGGTAAAAAAATGAATAATTTTGAATGTTTAGAAATTTAAAGATATTTGAACTTGGATATTTCAAACCAAATTTATTAATCAATTAGAAAGACATACAGAAAATCAACTAAACGAAAAAATATATGGTAGCTACCGGGATTCGATTACGCTATAGCGGCCTTGTACATTTTCGTGAATATATCGACCGTATCCTTAGAGTATATACAATTGTATATACTCTAAGACCGTATCCGTAAGACATCGGGTACAATACAAGCGGCGAGCGGCAGAGCGTCAGAGCGTCAATGCGCCCGAGTAGTGGGGAATGCATTGACAGCAGAGCAGTGAGCTTAGCTATATCGTGATCGGCGTTCCTCACTACTCGGGCGTATTGACGCTCTGACGCTCGCCGCTTGTATCGTACCCGAGGCCTAAGTGTCATTTTTAATTGATTAACACATATTTATCCATTTTTAGAGCAATCCACTTTTTCTGGTACGGTAGGCACAAATTACTTTGTGTAACTACCGCTAGGGGTAGACAAAATTAACCGTTTTAATTCATTTTTAATTTTTGGATTTAACATTTGATACAACACAGAACACATTCTTATTTCAAGTTGCAATTCTTCAGAACAAAGTTCTGTGAAATTTGGGATATTTCAATTTGCTTAACAATATTTCTTTCATTAACTCTTCTCCACTCCTCTCAATTTTCCCATTACAACCACCAGTAAACTCAGGCTCATTTTTTCAGTACATACCTAATCAAATATAGATAGATATTTTCACCTAGGTCATGTTTTCTGTATTTGAATGTACTCAGTTTAATACTTCACCTGTCGATGAGAGTTTGTCACTCTCGAAATTCGAGTTATATACTGTATAATTTAACTCAAGTAGAGTAAAAACGTAGTTTTATTCCATAAATTTTAAAGATCATTATGATTTTTTTTTATTCAAATCAAATCAAACATTCCACAGCACGTCTCCGATATTGGGCTTGTTCCCATTCATGACCAAAATAATCCTCCCCACAACGCGACCCGCTTGCTTACCAGAATAGGTTGACAGCATTCTGTATTTAATCAATACGTTTCGGGGCCAGTGATCACGATATGTTGTATATGTTGATTATTTAATAAATAATGGTTTTAAACAAAAAGTAGTAATTTATTAATCAGTTTATTTAATTATACATGTGATTTGTGTTCAAACTAAAGACTAATTCATTCATCAAGAGTTTATAGAAGTAAAAATCAAAATATCATATCCGTAATTTTAAATTTTAAATGCTAGTAAAAGATTAAATATTTGTTGAGGTGTATTTTTTTACAAAAAAATACGCTAAATAAATTATCCAACGTTATTATTATATATTCAGCATCTTCAAATACAGCTGAAAAAAAAACTTTAAGAAAATTGAAAGTATTAAGAAAAATGTTTAAAAAAATTGTGTCGTCCTTGCTATAAATCATTTTACGAAACTACTTTTATTAGGAGACAACGAGACTTATAGCAACAAAATTTATAAGAAAGAACCTTGTTTATTTGTTGAACCGTTCGATTAACCTTTACTCTCCTAAAGCTAACGAACTAAAGGTCGATTATTACTCGTTATGGTAACAGACGTTTCTTTAGACTCATGATTGGCTTTGTCAAAATAATGTCAATAAATACGTCATGCAGGCAACTAAATAGTGAAAGTTTAAGTTTCTCTTGTAACGATATCTTACTGAGTTCTTTTCGTAACTTAGTACGTTCTTCTTCATACCCGGGTTCCCTCATTGCTATGGGGCGTGACCCCCGAGTTGCGATCTATTGATACCTAATAATTCAACTGCCGACACTCATTAATTAACTCATTCCTTCTTATACTTTTCATATTCAGTGGCTCACCATTACTTTACTTTAATATTGTCTGTTGCTTACTATAAATTTACTTTAAAATATTATTTTATCAATTTAATCCTGTGAATCTTTGTAATTGCAATATACACTATCTAACATTATAAATATTGAAACTGTTAATATTTCTTAATTAATCAATTTTTTTTTTTAAATGTTGTAATTTTTATAGCGCCGTTTAATGATATAGATTATCTCAAGGGCCTTATTAATTCAGTTCATGTACTTCGATTACGTTAATTGCCACTGTTTTAGACCCTCGTGAAAATATAATGATACTTCTTATTCAGCCTTCATCTCTCCACTGCTGGATACAGGCCTCTTCCATACCCTTCCATCCTTCCTTGTTATTTGCTAATTGAAGCCATTTCTTTCCCCCTCCCCACAGCGGTCATATCGTCGACCCATCTCTTTTAGGGTCTTCCGATTCCTCTTTTATTCTCCCAAGGTCTCCACTCAACTCTGGGAGTCCGTCTTGTAGTATCCTGCCTTGCAACATGCCCTGCCCATCGCTATTTTAGCTTCGCCACACGATCCATGATATCTACTACTCTAGTTTTGCGCCTAATTTCATCATTTCTAATCTCTTAGGCTTATTCCAAGCATGGATCTTTCCATTGATCGTTGTGTGATTTGAGCTTTTTTACACTTTTCTTTGTAAGAGCCATAGTCTCCACTCCATACGTCATCACTGGCAGTATGCGCGATTCAAAGGCTTTTCTTTTTAGGCTAATTGGGATCTTTTTGTTCTCGAATATATGTTTGAGTTTGCCAAAAGCAGCCCAGCTCATTCATATTCGTCTTGGCAATTCTGCGGTAATATACCTAATGCAATGATACTAAGTCATATTTTATTTTAATTTCTTTCGTCTGAATTTTAGTTGAGTACAGCTTTTTTAAATGGTAACTGCTAATAAATGTGGAATTGAGAAAAGACATATAAAAAAAAAACGATTACGGTGTTAACTGATTAATCAACCGCTCAATGCACAGGTGAACAGTATGATTTTGGCGCAAATCGAGTTCGCGTTGAGGGAGGTTATCCTGTATAAATAACCTCCCTTCTGAACTGATAAAACTCCAATGTGCCGTCTAGGAACCTATAAAATTGTATACTCACGGTTGATGGAGCTTATCTGCGACGATAAGGGTTGCAACCCCTTCGCACTATCCAACGTCGTCGATTCGAACGTACGAAATTTCACGCAAAAAATTATCAATCCTCTCAATTCACCTGAACCTACTCATATTAAACTATAAGTTTGCTCACCAAGAAGAAGAGAGTGTTCTTCTATTGAAATCGATTTGTTTCTTATTGAAAATGTTTTATTTTGATAGTCAGACAATTGCTTAATGATTTTTTTGATTTTTTGACGTACATATTGAAGTGTAAAATATCCGCAACTATTTAAAGTTAAATATGTCTAACGACCGTAATAACAACCTTAACCGAGGCACCTTTAATGATAAGTGCCCGGGAAAAAACGTACATTACTACAGGGCTTCACTACAAATATCTAATTACTCTAAAGGGGAAGGGGTAACTTAAAATTGTATAAATAAGTCGTTTGTACGTGGTATATCCACTGTTTGATAATGGCCTTACAAGCCGAAACAGCTGTAACACATAAAAATACTTAACCCGTAGAACTTAATAATAATATTTATTAAAATTTAATTTATTTTAAATTTCGCTAAAAACAACCTTAACTCTTTAGTACATATTGAACTTTGTATATTAAAAAAAAAATTGCGGCATTTACCATACGTGTGTAAAAAGAGAGGATTTTCCAAATTTTTGCATTTTTCTCTTCTACGGAACTACGAATTTTCAAATGACTCATTTGACAATAATTGGTGAATCAGGCCGGTTAACGAATTTATGCAAGATATATTTTTTTTAAATAGAGATGCGAACACGAAATACGTGTCACATCAATTTTCTTACTATTTACAAACTAAGCTAAGCGCTTGTGCTATGAAAATAGGACCAACTTGCTAGTCTGGAATGAGGTTCGAACCCGCGACCTTTTGATCACGAGGCGAGTGCCCTAACCACAAGACCAACAAGCTACTCAATTACAAGGTCAGTTAATAAATAATGGTCGAAATCTAATCTGAACTGTGGGAGTTATTTACCTATTTGTCGTGGTAGATGGAGAACATTGAACACAATACTCTTTTGTATAAATATATAAATATAAATTACTTTTGTGTTAGTCAAACGATTTACAGAAAATAAGTTTGAAATTTTGGAAAAACATGTAAACTTTGATGTCGCTCATCTCCGTAACTGTAGACATTTCACCCAAACTGTAAAGTATACTTTCTATTCTAAAATGAATGAAGAAGACTCCCTCAAAGTTTTTGTTACTAGCTACGAGACAGGGGCGTGCAGTGGGAACAAGAAGCATGACATTTTCCTAAGAATATGTTTTGAAAAGAAACCAAAGTAAGAGAAATATCTCGTAATATTCAAATCACAATAATTAACATTTTATTCAGATTTTAATATTTCATAAAATTCTGCTAGATAAATAATTAATTTCGATTTTTTTCCCCATATATACGGTTAAATAAAAGTCATGCTTGTTGTTCCCACTGCACGCGCCTGCTACGAGATACTTGAATGTGTATATGTATATGTGAATTTTCGTATATTTATTTGGCATTGAAGTTTATTGGAAATAACTAGAAATAATATATTTTTTTGGTATAAAGATTATCGATAGGTTGTTAATGATCGTTATATAGTTAGGTTAATGGTATAATTAATTAATGTCATAATAATCCTGATATAATTAGGTAAATCTAATGTAGTTTAAGTCAAATAAACCAGAAATTCTGATTATTCCATCTGCTTATATAGTTAAGTTAATGATATAATAATTATGATATGATTAGGTATATCTGTTGTAGTTTAAGTCAAATAAACCAGAAATTCTGATTATTCCATCTGCTTATATAGTTAGGTTAATGATATATTATAATTATGCAGTAATGATTTAATTAGACTAATCTGTTGTAGTTTATGTCAAATAAACCAGAAATTCTGATTATTCCATCTGTCATGGTCAACTTGAAGCATAACAAAATGAGTTATCACACTCCATTTGTGTTTTTTTTGGGCTGCTTTTTTTATGCACGGTTTTTTAATACAAATCTACCACCACTGTGACCGACAGGCCCCAGTGCTTCTGGTATCGAGTGTCCGCAGTGAAATTTTGCCGTGTTTTTCATTAACATCATTGGTTATACCACATACTATCATTAGGGATATCGTATCCTGTGGAGCGAAAACTGCAATCGATTACCGCAGAGCAGCTGCTTCCTGTACCTGTTCCAAAATACTCGGAAATCTTGGCGTAAATAATTTTTTAACTTTTCCCATTGGGCGGTATGTTCGTTAATACAGTATGTTCTTGTTTACGACTGAATTATTAACAATAAGCGTAAAAGCATGTATCTTAATTTTTGTATCGAATTTTATTTAATTTCTTTCACCCATTTTATACTAAATATTATAGGATGTACCAGAGCTAGCAGCAGAAACTTGGCCGGTAGATTTCTGACTATGTTATGAGTCTAAAATGTTCAAGCAACAATGACCTAATATCAATAGTTATGGAGATATGCAATATCAAAGTTTGCATTTTTTTTTTCAATATTTATAACTTATTTTTTGCAAAAAGTTAAACTATCGTTACAGTAACTTATATCGATTATGAAAAATTCATTTGTTTCAATAGAACTTAAATAAAATGATAAAATCCTTATAAAAAATAACTTTTTTCAATTTTTGCAAGGTTTTTACCATTTTATTTGACTTGTATTGAAGCGAATGAATTTTTTATAATCGATATAAGCTACAGTAATGATAGTTAAACTTTTTGCAAAAAATAAGTAAGAAATATTGAAAAAAAAATGCAAATTTTGATATTGCATATCTCCTGATATTGGCTTTGTTTGCTTGAACATTTTAGACTCATAACATAGGCAGGAATCTACCGGTAAAGTTTCTGCTGCTAGCTCTGGTACACCCCGTATAACACAGTCAAAGATGTTAAAGGAGAGCCCATTTCTCAAAGTTATGTAAAATAATCCAAGAAAATATGTGTTGGAAATATCAATGGGCAAGGTCCATAAAATTATAATAATAATAATAATAGTTGGATCATTTATATAGCGCCATTTTCGTGAGTACTCACCTCAAGGGCGTTTCACACAAAACAACTTACTGGCTAAATACACTTATTTAGGATCTATTACTTATTCACTAGATGACATGCAAAAAATGGAATTAACATTTGAAACTGTAATAGTTGGGAGTGCTAGAAAGAATCAGGTATTTTCGCGGAGTGCATACTAGGAGTGGCCTCCCAGAGTTCTGAAATGGAGACCTTGGGAAAGTCGGAAGACCTCAAAAGAGATGGGCCGATGATATTGTCGCTGTAGGGAGAAAAAAATGGCTACCATTAGCCAACAACAGGAAAGAATGGAAAAATAAGAAAGAAACCTATATCCAGCAGTGGAAAGACGAAGGCTGATGAAGAAGAAGAAGAAGAAGAAGATACTAGGAGTGGGAAACATTAGTTAGTATTGCAATGATCTGAATCTATAGGTTTTTATATGATTATCTAAATAAATGCGTCATTAGTTGTTTTTTGAGTTGTGGTGAGCTGTCTGTTTGTCTCAGTTTATTTGGTAGTTTATTCCACAACTTTGGTCCGGCCGCCGCGAATGCACGGTCACCGAAATTGGTTTTGTGGGCGCGATTTACTTCAACTAACCTACTTGTATTAGATGTTGATGCTGAGCGAAGAGTTAATTGTCTGTTATTTGCGGAAAATTGAATGCAGATGTCGGTAATGTATTGAGGTGCCATGTTGTGAATAGCCTTGAATAGACATTTAAGCCAGTGAAGGTTTTGAAGATGGTGTGAGATGTGCGCAGAATTTGAAACGCTGGTAATGAGTCTTGCGGCGATACTTAAATACAGATTGTATTTTTAGATGATTTAAACGCAAAATCTACTTACCTAGTTGTTAACGATGCTGCCAAATGCAACCAACAAAAATTATTCTTATTTAGGTACATTTTGTAAATAGAGGATGGCAATTTTAAAATTTACTTATAGGCGAATCTTTACCCGGAGACGTCACAGATTTATCAAAGCAGAATTTCTCACATCATAGTCAATTACTTCCAAAATTTTTATAAGTTTTAATGAGAAAGAAGTATTCAAAAAAATCATAACTGACGCATTTTTTTGATAAGTTTATCCACTCAATGCATTTTATTGTGACCTAAATAACTAGAATTAATATTGTCACGTGTCGTGGCTGCAGGACGAATAAATGAAAACGCTGTAATTTAATGTAGGATTTATTGATTACCGATTAATTAATTACACTAACGTACAAAGTCGCTTAACACCATTAAATGTAACGCTATTCCTTAAATTAAACTGTTTCGCAATTTATTACTCGTAAATAGATACTTTATATTCGCTTTAACACTTTATTCACAGTTCACTAGAATATTGCTGAATTAATTAATTTTGGTCTGAAATTGAATAATTTAAAATCATTAGAAATTAGTAAAGCATGTAATAGTAAACTAAATATTATTAATAATCAATTTAAATTAACTACTAGCCCAATTCTAAAAATATATCCAATAATTGCGAGTAGTCAAGAATTTCAGCAATAATATTTAAAAATAAATTTTCAAATAATTTAGAAAAACAAAAAACAAAAGAAATTTTTCATTTTGATATTTTGACATATCGACGGCTCCTACGTATAATATCGTAACCCACAAATCGACGATTTTTAGTTTTTTGTGTATTTCATATGCATTTAATTATATCTTTATTTCCAAGAAAGAAAAAAAATATTTTGCAATAAATAACGTTTTTTTCGGACGTATTTTATCGTATCTCAAACAATCACATATTTTTTACGAAGTATACTATCGTATGTAACACTTACGATAATTTGCGTTGGAAAATAACATAAAATAATTTTATCGTATGTAACACTTAAGATAACATACGTTGGAAAATAACATAAGATAATTATCGTATGTAACACTTACGATAATATGCGTGAGAAAATAACATAAGAAAATTATCGTATGTAACACTTACGTTATTTTACGTCGCGTCTTTTCCGAAGTAAAATGTTGTAAGTCATTTATACGATATTTTACGTCGCGTCTTTTCCGAAGTTAAATGTTGTAAGTCATTTATACGATATTTTACGTCGCGTCTTTTCCGAAGTTAAATGTTGTAAGTCATTTATACGATATTTTACGTCGCGTCTTTTCCGAAGTATAATATCGTATGTGCATTTCTACAAAAACTTTTTTGTGATTATTTATGAAACTACAGTATAAAGTAAAATATTGAAAAGAAATTTCGAAAAAATTGGGCAATATTTAGATTTATACCGGACGAAAATATGTTCAAATCCTTCTCCTGTAAAATTGAATTTTGTGGGTTACGATATTATACGTAGGAGCCGTCGATATATATAACACCCTGACGATGGAAAGGTATTTCCGAAACATGTAGGTGTAATTTATCAAATAATATAAGTAGATTTATACAAATAATATTATCAATATTTTTAAAAATAACTTTGTAATAAAAAAACAGAAATACCCAGGAGTGAGGTAAGATTTCATCAAGGATTTGCTTTGAATGTAGATATGTTGGTAACGAGGTACTTTGAGCGGCTGCACAGAAGCCAAATTATTCACGACTTGAGGATTCATCTTTGTATTTTCATGTTCTCGGCCGCAACAGGTGCGTATGGTAATTTTGAACGATTATGTACCCACATCTGTTTTCCATAATCATCGCTATCTTACTACCTACATGCATTTAAGATTTTTTTATAAAATGCACAAAGTTATATAAATATTACAAAAACACGTTGCTTGTATCGGGCACATGCAGCGTACCACCCTTGCAAAAATATTTGTTCTTACGTATTTCTTTTCTACAACGTTTTTATATTTTATCAACGATTATGAAAAATTCATTTGCCTCAATACAACTTAAACAAAATGATAGAAACCTTCTAAAAAAAACTGTTTTCAATTTTTGGAAGGTTCTTATCATTTTATTCGACTTGTATTATAGAGAATAAATTTCTCATAATCAATATAAGTTACTGTAATAAAAGTTCAATTTTTTGCAAAAAATAAGTCAGAAATATTGAAAAAAAATGCAAGATATTAGGTCATGGTTGCTTGAACATTTCAGACTCATAACGTAGGCAGGAATCTACCAGCCAAGTTTCTGCTGCTAGCTCTGGTACACCCTGTATATTAATAATGTACACATTAACTATTGTGGTATATAGAGTAAATTTCGATAATGTATGTATTAACTCGAGTTAATGTATACATTGTTAAAATTTAACACTTTGTAACATACACATATACAATGTTACCTTACCTGGCAATATTTTCAAACATCTTTTCGCGAAAATTTTTAGTCTATTTTAGTCCACCAAATAAACAAATGCTATAACAAAATTATACAATTTTTAAACGTGACACAATTTCTGTTTCTTTTAAGGTCATGCTAGAACGCATTGTATTAGTCGTACAAGGTACACTTCTTTGTACCATATTTTATTTTCTCCCATCCAAACCCTTCGGTCCATATATGTATGTATCACTCCTACGTAAGTCAACTTTCTAAATCTACGTTCAAAGCTATCATCTACCCGGATCCATTGTTACAACTCTACACTATTTGAAGAATTCTAAATCATCGCTGGTCGCATTACAAACCTGCAAGTTTCAATGTAAGTTTGTTTTATAAAAGCTTTCTGTAAATTATTACGAATATGTTGTGAGCATTTGTGACAAGAATAAAATAAATTATGTTCCGCGGTTTTTAAAAATGTATTTTTAATATTGCTTGTCAAGATTATTTCCATAAATATTACGCTTAAAGCTATTTTTGAAAAAGATTTCAAACAAACATGCCCAGTAAGAAGTACCGACACCCACCTGGTATTGTATTTATCACAGTAAATGTTATTTTTTTCACATTACCTACACCTGGTAATGTTACCCTGTGTATCAAGGAGCTACCAAAAATAAGTCGACAGTAATGGCGGGAAATTAATATTTTTTACTTTTATAGTTAATCTTATTTCAATTTTATTCGATGTTCAATATTATTCGATGTGTTACCTCTTAATGAGGAAAATATCTCATGTTCAGAGTTTACATTTTGTACAAAATAAAAATAAAGTTTAAGTACTCAATGTATGAAAATAAAACATAGTTACGCACACCCAGAAGAAATCAAAATCAAGAAATAATATTTATATTTCAATAAATAATGCATAATTGCAAAACATAATATATTTTATAACAAAGTAAACATCTAATGAGATGACATAGATGTCAGAAGAACAGGTAAAGAAAATAGTATCACTAAGCCAAAATGTATCATATTTTTGTTGTCTGTAGCGTTAACTTTATGGTTGGACATGATTATTAATTTCCAAATACAAGAAAACTTTGTATTAACCGCGTTAATCAACGAAACTTATAATATTTATCAAAAATTTAATAGGAAGAGAAAAAATCTTTTATAATTCATGCACTCTGTTGACCCATATTGTTAAATGATTCATTTCCCGTGATGATAACGTGAGTGATACCTGCTTTTTTGTAAGCCGCTAGCAGGAAATGACTTCGCATTATTGGACAGGTAACTAAACGTTGCTGGCTAAACAGTTATGTTAATAATAAGGACTAGTTAAAATTCTTAATTAATTTTCTGATTTTTTTTCTTCAAAGCGCCAAGTAATCTTAAGTATCCTTCCTGAATATCCATTTCGACCTTTACCCTGGATTTGGTCCGTCTCTGGAGACCACCATAATCTGATGAAACATTTTGAGAATGTTGAGTGGCAACTCTGAGCTGTGGGAGTTCTCGGAGCCACGTACGCACTTGTGCTCGAGTGGTGTTGACATCCCGCGAGCACGGCCGGGTACACAGGAATAGCGCCTAGCACACTCGGTAACTATTCTGGGACGCGACTTAAAGGGGCGAGATGTTATATTTTTCCAGGAAAATAACTGGTATTTTGTACATTTTTTCGATCGTAAGAAAATAACCAATTACGTCAAACAGTGCGTGCCTAATCTTCCAATTAGTCTGGTTGACATAATCCTTTAAGGGGGAATGTCTACCTAGGAAGCGCGAAAAAAGGCAATTTTTGTGAATTTTTTTAAGGAAACCCTTTATGAATTATGGTATAATTTCTACACTAAAGTTATACTTTTATTAATATGTTAAATTTTTTTTATTAAAAAATATTCAACATTGGCGAAAATTTTTTAGGTTTTGTCGACTGTCGAAAAAAAAGGTCCTCTACGGTGACCACTCCCATTGCATCAGTAATTATCAGAATAAAAAAAAAAACAAAATGATTAGCAAAATTGACGTAGGAGTTTTTGAAAATATCGATATTTGTTCGATATTTTCAAAAACTTCGTTTTTATTATACCGATTAAAAAAAACTAAGTCACTTAAAAAAAATTCTACGACATAGACTAGATAATCATGTATAGAATAACCACTAGAAATCTCAATTTGATCGGTTCAATGGTTGTCGAGATATTTTGGTTACCGATTTTTAAAAGATGGTTTCGAGTAAAACGTGTCCTCCATATTATTTTCGATGTTTGAACGTCTAGTTGCTTGAGATCTTTCTCAACTTTAGTACATACTTTTAATGCAGTTTTGACGGTATAGTTATCTGGTTTTGTCATCATATTATGATATCAAAGGCATCTTCCATTTTCTCTGTAATCTGTTCAAATTTAAAACTTAATACACCGTTCATCGGTACCTGATAACCGTATAACTTTTCCCTATTCTAAATATTACTAAAATATCATATACAATGACTATTTGAACGTTTTTGCTGGGTACTAAGTAAGATGACAATTATTAGTGTTTTTTGTGTTTGTAGAAGGTTAAGTGTTATTTCAAATGTGACAGTTTCGGCTTGTAAGGCCATTATCAATTATGTCACATTTAAAATAACACTTAACCTGCAGGACTTAATAACAATATTTATTAAAACTTAATTTATTTTAAATTTCATTAAAAATAAAGATGACAATTCATCGCCGGTGTTCGAGCTAAGATTTTGAGAAGGATATTTGGAGTCAGGAATACTGGGTGTGGCGCATACGTTACAGTCACGAATTAGATACAGAATATGGTTAACTCAACGCTGTCCAAGTTATTATGGCAACACGACTGAGGTGGGCTGGTCACGTTCAGCGAGTGTGAGCAGGGAAAGGAACCCGACTGCAAGAATGGGTGAGGCCCGTGTAAAGTTTGACCAGGAAGTAAGGTTAAGTTGAGAAATTTGACCAGAAAGTAAGGTTAAAGTCGGGTGTTTGGTTGGAATTCTAGGGTTCTTTTCTGACTCATGTCAAAAGCGGCGAAATTCTTTTGCTCAACGAGGCGGATGTCAACGGAAGAGTGGGGGATATGTTTATGTGGCCCAGGTCGCATATTCGTCGGAGGTTTGGGCGTATAGATTGAGGTTCGTGGTCGTCGCCTCTGTCCTAAACAGGGGCAGAGGGGCTAGGGCTGACGGGGGCGTATCGGACTATCTCCGGTGCTGCCCTCCCAGTGCTGGCTAGGGTGCAACTCGCTGACCTCGTCTCGCAGACGGTAGCTAGTCTTTGAGGAAGGGCCTGGAAGTGACACACCACAGTCACATTTTCAGACCCTCGGATGCCAGCTAATTTAGGGCCGATACGGGAGCTTTTGATAGTAGAACGGTCCTGGGTCCTGTGTTCCTGTCGATTTCAATATTTGTTCAATGTACGCTCTCTTCACTCAAGCCATCTTAGCGACCCTTCAATAATTACGTGATATCCTTTTTTATTTTATTTTTAGTAATCTGGCGCTTTTCTTGTGCGGTCCACGAGCGGGCCCTGTATCGGAAACCTAACTAGGTCGGTCCATCATGTTCTACGACCCTTCACGACATCTGGTTCCGGTGGTTTCCCCTCCCATTTTTGTAGTGTTCTCATGTCTAGTGACCTATTATCTTGCATACCTATAAAACTGCGATAAATACATTAAATGTGTAGATAGTTATATATAGCCGATAGTTAAAAAACGTTTTTAGGCTTTAAAAGTTTAAGTAGGCCTTAGAATTATATTCGCAGCGATATATAATTAATTAGAATTAGATTATTAACCCAATTTTATCCCGAATTTCATTATCGATAGCGATGAATTGTTATAGAAATCTCATTTATGAAGAAAGATTAATAATATATTAATGTGGTTACTGATAATAGCTTTTAAGCATTATTGACGATTATACATATTCTATTTTCTTTCTGTTATTACATTATATATTATACTTGTAGTATAATATATTATTTCTTCTACGTGGTCTATTCCTGTCTGATAAATATCAACTTTTTTTTAAAATAAATAATGTAAATAAAATGGAAAAAACTTATTGGTCTATGCCTAGGCGATACTCGACCTTTTGATATGATTGGCGAGAGACATACTGCTACTAAAATCTTAGTGTTAAATCTTTTATGGTGCTTAATTTTGTCTGACCTTATTACCGCTAATTTATTAACTAACTAATTAACTTCTCAATTTCTTATTTTTTCTCTCTCAATAACGTTACTCGATTATAAATACAATTGTATTTAATTGGTTGGTAAATAGATCGTTTAAAGTTTTTGGTGACTTAGAATTCAATATATGAAGTTGTGAGCTTAAACTAGTTGGTTTGCGAGCGTCTGTATACATTTTTATTTACAAAAGCATATTAAAAACAATTAATTTTTTGAAATGCGACATACATAATTATCTTTAAAGTGTATGGTTTTGTCAATAGTAATGTAATAGGTAAATGAGCATAATGATTTGGTGGTGACATTATTAATATAATTAATAAAAATGTACTTTGTTTTCACCACTTAGTAAATATTGAAAAATATCAACATGTTCCAGAGCCCATGGCCCCTTCCTCAGGATACAATGTATACTAAAAATAAAAAATCGAAGTATAGACAATCAAAATATAAAAATTATATATGACAAATTAATAATATTTAAGTATCTACTAACATGAAAGCGTAATAATAGTTAAGTAGCAATAATTATTCCGAATTTTCTAATTCTTTTTTGGCTATGGAACATTCTTTTGATATTAATGAGGGTCTACAAATTTTACATACAAATTATACAGCATTACAATTTGATACATTAGACATTTTGGAAATAAGAAAAAGTGTTAATAGTAAATTAAATATTATAAATAACCAGGTCCTTTTTGCAAATAGTTATCTTTTAAATTTGTTTTTATGTTAGTAGGTACTTACGTATTATTCATTTGCCATATATAATTGTTATATTTTGATTGTCTACACTTCGATTTTTGTTTTTTAATTTGTTAATATACGTTGTATCCTGACATACGGGCCATATGCTCTGAAACATGTTGATATTTTTCAATATCTAAGTGTGAAAACGAAGTACATTTTTATTAATTATATATTTGATAATTTTCTTATTCCCAGATTGAATTGATTGAAGACGCCTTGTTCAGAGTAAACCGATTCGACCGAAGGCAATCATAGTTCTATGTGACTTGGGAGGCCTATGGACTTAATGCATCTAGGAGATTATATGTACATAACTGTACATATTATATACATACATACATGGCTGCATGTTTCCACGACGGAGGTGGTTAGGCTATCCTACCCCCACACAAATGTATTCTCTTCCTTAAATCTCTTTTTCTTATACTCATCAATTTGTCAAGCTTTAGACACAAAAAACATATTTGAGATAATCGCGAGGAACCTTTTCAACATATCACAAAAACTGCAAGATGTTTTGTCGAATTTTTAAAAACAACATCTTGCTTGTACAAAGTAAGTGACTGAAGTGGTCGATTTTCACTAAAAAAAACCATTTGAAATACGACCCAATCTGGTGACACATCTATGGAGACTATGAAATTTGACACGCATGTGGAGACTGTATTTTAAAAAGATTTTTTTTTAAATATATCGACTTTGGAGTGGCACACGGGTATAATAACTTCTTCAATAACTGCAATAGTTACCTTTTAAATTTGTTTTCACGTTAGTTCTTAATTAGTTATTTATCTCCAATATATTTATCTTTTGATCTCGTTGATGTCTTCTACGCTTCGATTTTTTGTTTTTAGTGTACATTGTATCCTAGTGAAGGGACCATTGGCCCCGAAACGTGTTGATAATTCAACGAATTAGTGGTTAATATAAAGTGTTATCTTGTTAATTATATAGACATAGGTATATTATTCTTCGATTTTAAATGATTTTTTTAATTTTTAATTTAACCTCCGTATTAATAAAAAAAAAATAAGACACATATTAACATATTCTTTCCTTTCTTTAAAATAAAGGTAAACATTGGATATTTTGTTTAACATTGTATAATAAAATATTTTGTTTCTCTCCCGTTTATCTCGTTTATAATAGTTAAACGTTTAAGTGTCAACATTTAGATTCACGATGCATATACAATTTATGCAAATTTGAATACGCGCAACTCACCTCATAAATGTCAAACGCGTTCAGTCTCATTACAATTAATAATATGCGCTTATTAGCTTCTTATATAGCGCTTAGTTTTTTCCATCATTACTTGTCTCATATATTTCTCGTAGAAGATTTAGAATTTACAAGTCTTTAAGGGCTATTGACTTGTATATCGTTAACGGTCTTCTACGCGTGCGTGATAAGGTATATGAAATATACCTTTGAGTGGTGTGCCAGGATAGAAGGGCGTTCTATCCTCTCTGTCGAGCCCTGAGAGGAAACGGCGTGATGGTAGGTAAATTATTTACGTAGTTCTTCCAGCACCATATTTCGGAAGATTACTGCTTTTATATCCATATTTGTGCGCTTCTACTTAAAAGTACTTTTAACGTACTAAAAATCTACGCGTTTCTCAATATTTATTTTTCTTATCTGTTCGTTATTCGCTCTTCTGATAATAATAATAAAAACTGATAATTTATATAGCGCAATGTTCGTAAAAACTTCACCTCAAGGGCGCTTTGCACAAGAATTGTTTGGTCCGAATTAAAGACGAATTAAAACATATAACATAACACTAAAATTACAGTAATTTAATATATTTCTAAAATGTCAGATGTTTTGAGCTTCGATAAGACACTTCATGCTTTGAAGATTAAATTCTAAAAACATTTGTCAGTCAATTTAGATTTTCGAAATTCGTAGTGATGTACCTATTATGTATACCGACGGAGTAATTCAAATTTAGAAAATATTCCGCAACGTTATCGGGCCGCCGTTGCTAATCAAACTTTTCTAATGATTCCAATTTCAAAAAAAACAATAAAATTTCTAAAAATCTGATATTACACTATAATTATTAATTTTTTTTAACGAAAATTTGATAGATGTTCTTGATCGTCGCCACGAGTCTACTTGCCAAGTTTCAGCTCGATTGGATTACGGGAAAAGGGTCAAAAATCGATCCAAAGTTTTTTTGACGGCAAGCCGGCAAGCAAGCAAGCAGACGTCACGAGTTAATATAAAGGGAGTAAAAAGATACTTTCGAATCTTTTAACACGTCGTTAAAAGATGCGCCCGCGACTGGCTCAGTCATACAAATTCTCGCCACCTGCTTTGCTGTTATCATATGTTTTATATATCGTTACGGTAATGGTGTGTTTACAAATGACAATAACTACATTCAGCACTGAATAATTTTGGTGAATTTTTCATAACATTTGTAAAACTGTAAACAGTTGTTTTTTTGGACTAAGTGACATTTATTTTACGTGCGTACAGTTATTATTATTCCATTTATACAGGACAAAGTGAATTTATAATATTTTTGAGCG
This sequence comes from Agrypnia vestita, assembly GCA_016648135.1. Lineage (NCBI taxonomy): Eukaryota > Metazoa > Arthropoda > Insecta > Trichoptera > Phryganeidae > Agrypnia > Agrypnia vestita. Next base: position 26,611 of record JADDOH010018952.1, read on the forward strand.
TGTTTACTTGTTTTGTAAACTATTTACTGATAACTTCTTCTTCAACTTCAAAACAGCAACATAATTTTGCGGTTACATTATTAGTGTAATTAATAAAAATTAACTTAGTTTTCACCACTTTTGTATTGAAAATATTAATGTATTAATGAAAAATATCAACATGTTCCAGAGCCCATGGCCCCTTCCTCAGGATACAATGTATACTAAAAATAAAAAATCGAAGTATAGACAATCAAAATATAAAAATTATATATGACAAATGAATAATATTTAAGTATCTACTAACATGAAAGCGTAATAATAGTTAAGTAGCAATAATTATTCCGAATTTTCTAATTCTTTTTTGGCTATGGAACATTCTTTTGATATTAATGAGGGTCTACAAATTTTACATACAAATTATACAGCATTACATTTTGATATATTAGACATTTTGGAAATATGAAAAAGTGTTAATAGCAAATTGAATATTATAAATAACCAGGTCCTTTTTACAAATAGTAATCTTTTAAATTTATTTTCATGTTAAGTAGGTACAT
>JADDOH010018953.1:0-35845 GCA_016648135.1 Agrypnia vestita
TTTTTGACTTGACAGGTGGCCCTGGACCATCTTTACAGTAGCTTCAGTATATATACCGTAGTTTAACTTAGTTTAACCTGGAGGAGTTGGAATTCGGGGGGCAAACTGGCTCTGAGCCCGGACGCCAGACACTGACGCGAGGGATGGGGCGGTACTTTGCACAGAAGAGGCCCAACATGAAAAGGCGCATCCAGGCTCAGGTCAACGTATCCGGAACTCGTGTCGGGAGAAGGAAGATGGGATCAGTCACCGATGAGCCTTTGGGTATGGAGGGGCCGAATTTAAAGCAACCACATTTTCCGCGTACACATACATTTACACATACCTTCTACAAACCCCTTATCCATTAGAACCCAACGTACCACTAGTACCGGCTAGTAAATAAACGTAACAATGTAATTGATATAAAGATAATGCAGAGTAAATATAAAAGATCGTAAGGAATAAGCACAGCGAGATAACGGCGGAAGATAAAATTATTAATCAGCGAGTGCGTCGAAGACGGAATCATCCATAGGAGCGGCTACGAAGGACTCGAGGACTTTCAGGGGATCTATGTACTCTATATGCGCGTGCGCATGTGATAACGGCACGTTACTAACCTTTCCAGTGGATGGCGGTCGATCCCATACAGGTAGGACAATGGGGGATCGAGCGGAGAGGGCGTGGGAGCAGAGGATCGCGCACTCTGGAAGCGCAGCTACACCAGATGCAGTGGTTTCAGTCCGTAGGAATGATAGGTAAATAATATAGGGCCACGGAACATAGTATGTTTAGCAATTGCACCGTAGGGCTTAATTGACGTGCTAGGTAGTTTTGTTTGCGTTTTCCATGAACATTCACGAACTTCATACCCCAGTATTTAATTTAAGTAAAGCTTGCGTTAGGGTTACCACTAAACCAATTCATCCCCTATAGTTCGAAACAAAAAATTACACAACGTGAACTGGGGAGGTCTTGAATAAAGCGAGGGTGTTTGGAAATACTACGTTAAAAACCGTAGAGCCTTCACCCGACGTAGATAGATAGCTTGTTTGCCTCTAACAAGGCGTAAACTCAGTTAGGAGTAGGATCGAGCTGAAAGGCGAAGAAGAGGAGCCATCACAACGGTCTCAAAAATCCAGCAAAAAAGCCCATAATTCAGAAACCTCGTGGAACTGTCAATATCATCGTCACCTTAGAGTAGACGTTAATCGGTTTTTTAACGGCTCAAAACGCAATAACCGCGACCCAAATCTCTGAAAACCGTGTTCAGTATATTTTATGGGGAGCACATGTGGACCGCTCGGACCGCATCGATCGTCAACCATTTGTACCAAACACGGCTTTACCACAAGATTAATATGATTTATAAGAATTGAATAGTAACTGCCCGTAACCTATATCCGATCAATCGCTACTAACTCCCTCCCAATACTAGCGTTTCATCATTCCCAAATTTTTGTAGCTCCAATACTCCGCCAGGTGGGTTTAGCTCAATTTTTCCCGCGTAGCATTTAAATCATCTTAGAGTTCAAAATAAAAATAATAAAAAAAAAAAAATCTATAGAAACAGGTAATTCATCGCATGTTGGATACAACGTTATTCCGGGCAAGGGCTCAATTATATACTGCGATAATTAAGGAACGCCTTGTTCGCTGCAAATTGTCAACCATTATGTACCGTGTGACGTAGAATACATGCGTGGGGACAATAATATTCCGTTGTTACCCCAGCACTCAAAAATAGACCGGACGGGGTTATTTAAGCCCGTGTAATTACTTAATAAATTTACATTTACTTATTGGTTCTATATTTATATGACATATTATTCAATACAATAGCAGATAAAAGAAAAAGGATACTTTTTGTAAAAATAATAAAATATAGACGAAGAGTAAAAAATTATGTGTATGATGGCATATACGATTTAATACAGTTCTATGATCACATAAATAAACCGAAACCTATACTCTAAAGCTGGATACTTGTGCATCTGGAGTTGAAAATACTATGTTCGTGTCTGGAAACATATGGTTCATTTGATAATTTCTTAAGTTGCAGTTTGAAGGTTGTCTTTATTAAAAAAAAAAATTATTAAATTAGAATACAAAAAAATCAATTCAATGAAAAAATATTCGGCTACCACCGGAATTCGAACCACGGATCTACTCCTACTCGGGGCAGGCGTGTTATCCAATTACACTATAGCCGCCTCCTACTTTTACGTGAATATATCGAGTGCGACCAGTATAAATTGGCGAGCGAGGGAGGGCGACTCCGTCGCGAAATAGAATTTGCCAGGGTGTAAATTTTAATATAAAATTATATATTATATATATTTTATAAATGTGTAAAATAATTTTTCCATAAAGAATCTAAAAAAATGACAAATTGAATAAATTAAAAAACACGGTGAGAGTCTTTGATGTAGGGTTTTCTGACCCACGATTCTCGTTTAATTTTCGTCGGAAATTTCGGTCGGTAAACTAAAGTGCATTGATAAGTACATTTTTGGATTTGTATGATAAAAATTGTATAATTTTATGTACAGAGAAGAAAAAACGTATATTTATATTTAATTTCAGTAAAATTAATTTACGCGCGCAAAATATTGCAAGAAAATATTTTATATTAAGCTAGTTTCAGAAGATGTATTGTCAAATGTCATCATGTTGATTCAATATTTTGAGGATCATTAATGACCGTTGGGCCACGTCGCACCTGTGCGACAGACAATGACAGGGGCCAGAGTGCCACCGTCGGATATGTGCGACAGGCACAAAATTAATTATTTCTCGACGGCCACGTATCGAATTTGAAAAACGTGATTTTTTCCCGGTAGAGAAATCCCGTGGTGACCTGTCGTTCCATTTTCAACTCAAAAACATCACTGATTATATATTAAATCAACAATCAAAACATAAGTTTTTCTGCCGTCAAAATCGTATAGAATAGTTGTAGATGTCGCCTCGAACGCGTGTTGCGCAATCGAAATTCAAATATTCCGTCATTCAAGGTCACGCACAAAGTGCGCGGGAAGTACAATTTTTTTTTTCGATTTCAATTTCACATTTCAATCACTTGAATCACCAAACAACGGACATATCTGCTTTTGACGTGTACGAACCATACTAGAAATAAGGAAAACGAACCCGACACAACTTCGAGTAATTGCGGCCAGAGCTATACTGACACTGACTAAATACGTGAACAGGGCGAACGTACGCCCTAGGTATTCTTCGACTCTCCCACACTGAACCGACTAACCCCTCATACTCGCAATCATGATATACATTGTCTATGCCTGAAGAAAGTTACATTTATTGGTTTGGAATCCTAATGAGAACATATCTCGAAAAAAAAAGAAAAATCGTCATCAATCCGAAGGCAGTTAGACTTATCAGAATGTAATGATATTTTACATGTGTTAATTTGAGACCATTTGGCACCTTTTTATCGATGTGCCCCTTAAGAAATGACAAAAAATAATTTTTGGCCCACCCTACTATGCAGTGTGAAGCACCTATTCCTGAAACAGCTAGAAACGATAAAATTTGCCCCTCAAACGATGTGGTATAGGTAAGCACTACAATATCTTTTAATTTGACAGCCTACAACCGAGTAGCCTCAAGAAAAATATTTATCTATGGTTAATTCGCGAGTATTTTCTGTTTTCTGTGATGGCGAAATGTCAAACGCGACACGGAATTCTTTTATTTGTTTGTTGTCTAATTGGGCTACGACGTTAGTGGCGTGATCAGCCACGATGTGGTCCCCTGATGGGACGTTTCACGTTAACATTAAAGAATCGATTCCGAGTGACTTCAACAAGCTGAAGGATTCGATATTTATCGAGTTATTGTTGGAATGCAAACACAGCGCTCCGGGAGCCCGACTCTGTGCCAAACTTCGGACATCCCTAGAAAGGTAAACAAGTTTCCTTTTGAGACGATACTACGTACTTTGTTACGTTTTTTCTTTGTTTGAAAATAATATTTCCTATTTCCCGCGTACTTATATCGTTGCAGATGCTTCAAGGCTATTTTGAATTACGTAAAATTATTGTTCTAACTCGTTTGAATGTACATAATAACAAATTGTATCATATTATACGTTCTCCCGCCGCATCGATTCGTTTATTTTGAGTTTTTTATTGATCCTACCGATTTCAAAGGTATTTTCGTTGAAGTTTTCTCCTTTCAAAGTAATGTATGGAGAAATCCAAGAAAACCCGATGAACTGGTTACTTTGTGAGAAGGAATGTTTTTTTTTTCTATTTTTCAAATAAATTCTATACCCTATTTATTTTAACAAAAATTCAGTAATCAATGTTATTATTTGATTACATCAACATGTTTGGTTATTGTAATGTTTACTTTCACAATGTCTGTTACATACATATTGATGATTATTGTGGTTGGGTAATTGTTACGGTTGTGATTTATTAGTTCGTTCATCGCGAAGACCTTCACATTTGCTATGTTTTAGTATGAATATAGCAGGCGTAGCAACATGCCTTCTGCAAAAGTGAAATGTGTTTTGAAATATATATTTTGCAAGGCTACCACGGTTATGCACGCCCATAATTAATATTTTGCAAATATCCATGTTGAGTTTTATCAAAACACACTTTTTGTTATTTATTATGTGAATAAAATTTAAATTTTTGGGCCATTTGACAGATTGCTTGTGCTTAAAAAATATGACAACGCACTAAAAACAAACCCAAAAATGATTGAATCAAAAATATTAGAAAATTTAAGTTGAAAATAAAGCATTTTTCTTGGGATTTCTATTTACTAGATTGCAAGCATACGTGGCACCAACCATGACTGGATATTGTGGGTAATACATGGCATTGTGGGTTCGCTTCTTTGCTTCTTAATGATAAATGCACGTTAATTAGACATCTTACCAACACCTTTAAAAAAACTTCAAACCTTTTCTTATCCATTTATTAATCGTCATCCTTTATTACCCCCTTTCTTTTAACTCGTAGCGTCTGCTTGTCTACTTGTCGTCTTGTCTGCTTATCTGACGAAAAAACTTCGAAAAAGATCGATTTTTAACCCTTTTCCTGTGATCCAATCGAGCTGAAACTTTGCAAGCAGACTCGTGGCGACGATCTGTCAAATTTTCGTTAAAAAAATTAATAAATTTTTGGATTTTTCAAAAATTGAATGGTTTTTTCATAAAAATTATGAAAATATTTCAACGCGTCTGGTAGACGCGAAACCTGATTATAGTATAATTTTGGATTTTTGGAAATTTTTTATTGCTCCCTTTCGTAGCATCGCCCAACCGAAACCCAACGCATAAGTTAAGCGCCAAACTAGTTTCCACTAGTAAATGAGAAAGGGAGTATCATAAAAACTTGGTTTTTATGGGTTACTTTTAATAATAATTTCGAATGTCCATCTGTAACCACAACTAGAATCCAATACTGAACTCATTCCATTTTTCAAATTAGTACATAGCTGATCTCATTGCGTTTTCATTATTAAAAAAAGTAACCCATAAAAACAAAGTTTTTACAATACTCCCTTTCTCATTTTCAGGTTTCGTGTCTACCATATGCGTCGGAATCTCCATACAACTTGTATGAAAAAACCATTAAAAATTTGAAAACTCCAAAATTATCCTATAATAATTCATTTTTTTTTAACGAAAATTTGACTGATCTTCTTGATCGTCGCCACGAGTCTATTTGCAAAGTTTCAGCTCGATTGGATCATGGTAAAAGGGTTAAAAATCGATCCAAAGTTTTTTCGTCAAGCAAGCAAGCAGACGCCACGAGTTAATATAATGGGAGTAATAAAAAAACTAAACTAACTATTGGATCACGGGAAAAAGGTTGAAAATCGATCCAAAGTTTTTTCGTCAAGCAAGCAAGCAGACGCCACGAGTAATAAAAAAACTAACCCCTAAAGAGTTAATATAAAGGGAGTAATAAAAAAACTAACCCTAGTATTAGTATTAAAAAACTAACTAGTATAATAAAAACCAAGTTTTATTATACTCCCTTTCTCATTTACTAGTGGAAACTGGTTTGGCACTTAACCTACGCGTTGGGCTTCCGTCGGGCGACGCTACGAAAAGGAGTAATAAAAAATTTCCAAAAATCCAAAAGTATACTATAATCAGGTTCCGTATCTACCAGATGCGTCGGAATCTCCATACAACTTACTGAGTTTTATGAAAAATCCATTAAAAATTGAAAAATTCCAAAATTATACTATAATTATTAATTTTCTTTAACGAAAATTTCATAGATCTTCTTGATCGTCGCCACCAGTCTGTTTGCAAAGTTTCAGCTCGATTGGATCATGGGAAAAGGGTTAAAAATCGATCCAAAGTTTTTTCGTCAAGCAAGCAAAACCCACGAGTTAAAAGAAAGGAAGTAATGAAATCATTCTTCCGTTTTCAAAATTAGTATGATTTCAAATACACATAAAAGTTTACATTTTAAATTGATTTCCCAATGCACTTTTTGTTTTACTACTTAAGGTTGGACATTCACTGCAAATGCATATTTTGGCTTTTTTTTTTACGAAAATGTAGGTTTTTATTTTTCATTTATATCAGAATGTATATGATAGATTGCAATATTTTAAGGGCGATAACTTAGATAGAACTTTTGTTATTATATAAAAGTAATAAACTGAACATTAATTAAAGTAATTAAGAAAATATAAGCATTAATCGACAGGCTGCGGCCAAAAAATCGTTTTTAGTGTCCTAGGCGGCGCTAAATTTTAATGAATATTTCTATGTACGCATAATCTCTACAATGTTAATGCCAAATCCGTTAAAAATACATAGAAAAATTACTGCCGTACAGTGGCGTGCAGTGCATACAAGCAAAAAAGCTGTGCATTAGTAAAGATTCTGAGAAACAAATATTAATTAAATAATCTTTAACTTAAGAGAAAGTTCATTTAAAATTCTAGCCGTATTTCGTCCTACAGCTAGAAGTTTTATTTCTGACGTTTCCATTTAACGTGACGTATCTCTTTTTTTCGATTTAAAATTCTAGCCGTAATTCGTCCCTACGGCTAGAAGTTTTATTTCCGACTTTTCTGCGCTTAACTTCATGTCAATTCTTCATTTATTTCGCCTACCAATTTGTTCCACAGATATAGTCAAGTCGAGAAAAAAAAAGTGTATTTTTAATGCTGCGAGTTTTGTGTAGTAGCGTCCTTCTTTGAAAGGTCCTATGCCAGGCGCACGTCATGCAGAAATGTTATTTTTTACAAATTCCACCCAAAACTTTTGGTGTAAATTTTATGTCTTTTCTGTGGTAAATTTAAATACGAATACGACAAATATCATCTGTCATCTGTCATATAATGATATCATAAAATGTTTGATTTATTTTTGTGAAAAGAAACGTATATCTGAAATTAGTATTGTTCCTGATTTAATTATTTATAAATCGTCTTCGAAATATGTTGGAATTTTTCGCCGTATTAGCTATACCTATATAAAATATTTATTTATTTAGAAAATATTGTTTACAATACTTCTTTTATAGTGTAGTTATTTTTGTGGATTGAAGCTACTCAAAATAGTTCATTATATATAGTTAAAATTTAAAAAAAAATGTATACCCTTATAGGTATATGCTTATATATATATATATACATATTTCTAATATAGGTAATAGGTATATAGTCGGTCACAGCATAACCTAAGTTTATACCCACTGCACGCCACTGCTGCCGTGTAATTTCATTTACAATACTAAAATTTTCATTTTGTATTTTACTTTGCAGACTCCCCCTAGCTGTGCGGAAAGAAGTGTGCTGCCGCGTGAAGGATGGCTGCGCTCCGCTCTTCATATCCTGCAAGCGCGGCAACCTCGAGATCGTGGAGTACCTTATCGGAGTGTGCGAGGTGGACATCGAGCAGAGAGGGCTGTACGAAGTGCCGGATGACAGGTTTGTGGGTGTATAATATAATCTTCATCATCTTCAGTAATATACTAACTCTTAAGACTAAAGGACATTTTGTCTACAACATGGGGTAGGGTGGTTGGGAGCAGAGGAAAGGGAGGGGTAGGCAAAAAGTGAAAGTGGTTGCTGGGCGAGGCTAGTATGCATAGGGGGGGATGTAATAGGGTGGTGTTTGTATGTTGAGTGCATTATCATTATTTAGATTAATTTATATGTATATTTTCTAAAATGTGAAAGTAAGACATTTTAGAAAATGTAGAAATTAATCTAGATGTGGGGTCAACGACCCGTTTCACTACCCCTCCCCCTCCCCCGCTTCCGATCCCCCATGTAGTAGATAAAATAGTCTTAAGAGTTAGTATATTTATTTATTTAAATTAATGGACATAGTCCAATAATATATATTACATAACATGAAATATAAAATAAAGAGAATAATATGTAGTTGTAGCAATTTAAAGAAAAGCATGGACAAATGAAGTACTAACAAGATGGAGACAAGATCTAGATTATCTAATCAGAAATAACGTTTTTTTTATTATAAAAATTTTTCTTTCTTGGAATTAAAGATATAATTAAATAATATGAAATACACAAAAAACTCAAAATCTTCGAATTGTGGGTTACGATATTATACGTAGGAGCCGTCGATATATCAGCAAATTTTCGAGCTTCAAACAAGGATTTTTCAAGCAAAGAAATTTTTTTCTTGAGATTTTCATACAATATTGCGCTTATCTATATTTAGCTTAGTTAATTCCATACTTATTGAAATTGAATAGGAATCTGTAATGGCGAGTGCTTATCATTTTTACCACCTCGAGTAAAGAATTTAGCCTGTTTTGATGATTCGGGCAGATCCGTGCACTACGTCACGCCGCTGTGGTGCGCCGCCGTGTCCGGGAAGCTGGAGGTGATACGGTGCCTGATACGTAACGGAGCTGACATCAATGCTGGCTCCGACAGTGGATCAACGCCGGTTAGAAGCGCCTGTTTCATGACGCATCTTGATATAGGTAAGTTTAAGTATCATGTTGAAGATTTAATGTTTATATTACGGCCATTTGACATATTTAGGTATTGAAACAATGGATATTTTATATCAACCATATGGATGTGTTGAGATTAGGAGGGTGTTCTATTACTGTATTGTTTGTTTGATTTTTAGTTAAATTTTTTTTAAAATAAGGATGCGAATACGGAATACGTGTCACATCAATATTCTTACTCATTTTCAAACTCAGCTAACTGCCTGTTCTATGAAAATAGGACTAACTTGCTGGTATATTAGAATGGGGCTCAAACCATGGACCACCAGATCACGAGGCGAGGGTTATGACCGCTACACCAACAATTTGAAATTGTTGTAGTGATTCAAATTGAAATTGTTTATTTGAAATGGAAATACAAAATAAAATTGAAATCAAAATTAATATGCATAAAATACACTAACAATATCGCTCTAAGGAGGAAGGGAGGGGATGGAAGAAATGGTAAACATATGCACAGCGTAAAGGATCCTTAAACCTGCTGATGACAGGTCGTAAGCCCCGCGGCCTCCATCTCTTCCCTATTCCACTCGGCGGTATCGGATCACTTTCCAGTGAGATTGTGGATGCTGATTTTTTACAAATTCCTTATCTTTATTGGGTCTATCCAGCTCATCTTGGGCATTTTTTGTAGCTCTGTGCATTCAAACGTGCATGCTTTTATTACGTTGATTCAACATTTTTAATTACGCTATAATCACATAGTCCTCAAATATTGATCATATCAAAATAATTTTTAAAACGTCACAGGTTGCCGTCTCATTGAAGGTCTTCATAAACTTAAATGTCTGAAATAAAATGTTAATTAATTGAAAAATGTATATACTGGCGATAATTTCACATTTTTTCTTTTCAGTTCGTTACTTGGTGGAGAATGGAGCCGATATTCGCAAGGCAAACTACAATGGAGGGACCTGTCTCATTAATTCCGTCCAGTCGGCCATGTTGTGCACTTTCTTGTTGGAAAACGGGGCTCAGGTGAACGCTACGGACATGCAAAATAAGACTGCCCTTCACTACGCAATACAGGAGCACAGGTACGCAATTATTATTTTCTTTCTTTTTAATTTTGACAAAAACTAATTTGAATTCAACGGCGTAAAATGGTTCTTTAAATATTACTAAGTGATATGGCAGTTATTGTGTGGTGCAAGATGATTATTTTAATTTTAAGTTACTAACTAATACGCCGTTTCTCCGCAAGGATGGGCAGAAATGATAGAACACCACATTCCTTGCACACTATTTTTGCTTCGACCATATTCGTATATCTTCTCGTGCATGCTCTTGATTATTGAAGCTTTTAACAGGGCCATCCTCCAGTATTTGGTTTATCTGATCACGCCAGATTTTTTGCTGACACCCTCTGTTCCTGCTACTTTCAACACTCGCCTCATACATTTCCTTTATTATCCTCTCCTCGTACACACGTTCCACATGACCAAACCATCTGAGCCATTTTTTCTCCTACGCTGCAGCAAACATTACATTCACTTTTAATTTGTTCGTTCCTTACTCTATTGAACACAGATTTTCCACACAAAATGAAATAAATAAAATAAATATTACAGTCGAACTCGGTTATAATGAGCACAGACATAAGGAGATCTCGGCTATGATGAGCAAAACTGTGAATTGATTTTGATTTGCGCATATTCCCATACAATCATTCTCGGTTATAAGTAGCGTGATTCCCGGATATACGGAGCATATTTTAGAAACTCTGCATACATATTTACTTGGGTTATATAAAAAAAAACAAATACGTACTCATAACAATGAACTTTGCTTTTAAAGCGGCTCGCACTTAATTAGGGTTCATTTTATGATGTACACAAACTTACATGTCTGAAAAGGCCACGTTGCCAGGTGCTCAGGCAAACAATAGTTCGTTGAAGGTCGAGAATATTGGTCATATAACTTTATTATTATTGGGGGATTCCAAAATGTTTGAGGTGACAGTTTATTTTATGCAGTATACCGTATTAGCATTTAAAAGCATAATCAGTTAAACGCGAATTGTTCTATCGGAAACATGTCCACTAAAATTCCGAAGTCTGTAAAAAGTTTTCACTATCGTTTTCTACAGTTTCATCGCTCTGGAAAAATAAGGATGTTTATTTGGCTACTCTTGAAAATAACATCACACAATCAAAAAAATTTTGAAAGTGAAATTTACCTATCCCGGATATAGGGAGTCCCGGCTATAAGGAGCAAATTTAATCAGTCCCGTCGCGCTCGTTATAATCGAGTTCGACTGTAATTTAAAATAATTCCACCTTTTTAGGGTAGAGACAACGCGCCTATTGCTGGAACACGGTGCAGATCCCTTTGCCTTGTCCCGCTCTGGAGATGACGCCCTGCAAACAGCCTGCCTCAAGGGGGCAACGCAGATCTTCTCGCTACTTTGCCAGCGCATTCGCTACAGCGACGAGAGACTGGCTGACGCGCACGAGCTCATTGGTAACATTTTTTTTCCTCACTCCAATAGATGTTTTCGTTCATATTTTAAATTATGCATCTCGTTCCTCTAACATAGCTTATTGTGGTTCTCTCGGTTCTAGGTTCAACATTGTTAGATGATTTCAACGACATAATGTTTGCAATGTCACACTGGAGAATAGCAAACAGAATACGACATGGCGGAGTCCGGTATATAGGTATCTTAATATTCATTTTACTCTCTCTTCCAGATAATACAGTAGAACCTCCTTAATTGGAAATTCAAGCGTCCCAAAAATTTTTTTAAATTATGCAGAACCCCTTTAATTCGAAATTAAAGGAAACGGAAAGGAAAAAAAATTAAATGCGATTACGAAATTCGCCAAAATTCATAAAACTTTTGTAAATTTTATGAAAAAGTTGTGTATTTTTTGCATATTTCAAGAAATCATTTCGAAAATGCAATATTTATTATGCTGATGCAAAGATTGTGACATTTCTATTGCTAAAGTACCCGATATTTATTAACATTGCTCTTCTTACTTGTGAAAAAAATCAAAATATTTTTTCCATTCCGTCACCTTTGGATGGCCATAATCGAAAATTTTTAGAGTATTCTTTGTATTTATGGAAGGCTTCATCAATCTTTATTTGATTTTATTTCTCGATTCCCTCTTTTTTCTGACAGACCAGCATACATTTATTAGAAATACAATCGTCCATAAATACGTGAATCAATGAAATAAGTCAGTCATAACTTCCCAAAAAAATTCTAAATTTCAATAACAAAAACACAGTTATTAGAAAAAATAATAGAACTAGAGGAATTTAAAAAAGTGAAAAACAATTTTAAACGCATTGACATACTTAAAATATGAGGAATTAGCGCAAACTAATATTATCCGTGTACATCAAGGCAGCTGACTGAAGAAAGCGTGCATAGGATTCCTCAATTTTAGGGATTGTGACATAATATGTACACATAAAGTGCATTCCATAAGGTACCTTTAAGTACATAAAGATCCAACCCACACGGGTGCGCGCAATCAAAAAGCCTGAATTACGAATTACCAGGGTTTCCGAATTATCGAGGTTCATCAATTATGAAATTAACATTTTGGAACTTGTGTTTTAAAAATTTCAAATTAGCGGAGTTACACTGTAATCATTTTTAATGATGCTTTACACAATATCTGTTTGGTCCTACATTATTATTTTAAATAAGAAATTGTGAATTCATGTATATGATTTTTTGAAAAGATGCATTTTCAGTATGTTTAAATTAAGTTTCTGATGCACTATCATCAATACAATCAGAAACGGTTATTGTATAATCGGTTAAAATAACAATTTCGACCATTACCAGTTGAGACATGAATTGCGAATTAATCTGTTGCCACTTTTTCAGAGAAGCGGCCTAGAATGTTCCCGCGAGCTGCGTACCGGCACGCTGTAGAGTTTACGTCAGAAGGCGAGCTGGACTCCATATCCACGGACATTGACGCCATGCGGATACAGTCGCTGCTCATATGTGAAAGGGTTTTGGGCATTGCACACAAAGACACCGTGTTCAGATTGATGTACAGGTGAGATCTTACGTCATGAGCTGGACATAGAAGATCATGTCATCAATGTATAAATTTGCGACAGTTTTTTTCCCAATTTGGAAATCAACCATTCATTAGCATCCTCGGCACCTTTTTATCTAGTATCAAGATATATGCCTTCATTTACTCCTCTGTTGCTGGTATAGCGAGTCCATTGTCTGCCAGCATATGTTATCCTGTCTTCCAATGAGAGGTCTCCACTCAGAACTGGAGAACGCTGGCGCAAGACCGAGATGAGTGGAGGAAGACTTTTGAGGAGGCCAAGACCCACCAGGGATTGTAGAGCCAAAAGTGATGAAGTTATCCTCTCATTAGATATTCTGCCGACTGCCATTTTACCATTGCCACCCTGTGATCTACTACTATAGGACTTAGCAAAGACGCAAACCAATGTTCCGTCATTTTTTACAGGTTACAGCTAGTATTAATTAATTTAAAATTAAATACATACTAAAAGAACAGTAACGGAACATAAAAATTTGAGGAACACATATAAGCTATGTGGTGCCTAAGTCAAAACAATTTATCCTAGATAATAACAATGATACCACTTTTATTTACATCCTCGGAATTGGGAGTGAGCGTACCTTCGATCTGTATTTTTTGGTGATTTTAGGAATTGTTAAACTTAAAATAGCTACACTTGTATTCTTTCCGTGTGAAACTTATTTAAAGCTTCGCTTTTTTTCTTTTCTTTTCTTTTATTAACAAGAACAGTAGGTACCAGTCTGTGCACGGAAGAGTAAATGCCTCAAATCAAAAGATTGCTGGCTCACAATATTTTTTTGACTTTAGCTGTTTTAAGATTTTGGATTTGCTTTGTATTTGAGTAACAGGAGTGCCCCCATGGTCGGAAACCATATACATATCAATAAAGGCTCGACCAAATAAAAATAGATTATCCGTAATACAGGCTTTACGTATTGAATTGAACTCCTGTCCCTTGTAAGTTGGGTATTCTGGCTACGATCTGACATAAACTAATTTTCTTTTTATGTATTCCAGAGGAGCATCGTATGCTGATGCCTTGAGGTATCAGAGGTGCATCGACCTGTGGATGTGGGCCCTGCAGATCAGAATAGAGAGAGACTCCATATTATACACAGGTCAGCTTGCACTATTTTTTTAATTTTTTTAAAAATCATTATCCTATGTATAGTAGGCCAACGAGCTAAAGGCGAGCGGGGACTGAAATGCGGTGAGAGGGGGTCTCATCCCCCCGCGCGTCTTTCCTCCTGCTAGCCACCCCTATTTAGTGCGGTACATGCCTACATCGATTCCACGATTTCTAGCGGGCATAGTGATTCATACCACTATCTGTAAGTCACTACGCAAATTCCTTCAGTTCGTTGACTGACTAGGGATGGGTAAAAAATATTGATATATCGATATTTTCATTGAAAAATATTGATATTTATCGTCAATATATTTTTTCGCGATATATCGAATATCGATATTTTTTTCTGGGATAACCGATATTTTTTTCTTGGCGACCTTTTTTTGGTTACCTTTTTCAGTTTTTTTCCGGCGACCTTTTTTTGGGTATCTTTTTCATTTTTTTCTTGGCGACCTCCTTTTTTTGGTCATCGATATATATTTTTTTCGATATATCGATATATTTTTTCCCGATATATCGATATATTTTTTCCGATATATCGATATTTTTTTTTTGGTGACCTTTTTTTGGGTTTCTTTTTTCACTTTTTTTCTGGCGACCTTTTTTTGGTCAACGATATTTTTTCTCGGATAATCGATATATTTTTTCCCGTGGCTTTTTTTTTTTTTTTGGTCGCCAAAAGCTTATTCCCCTTACATTATTGAAAAAATAATATCGATATATATCGATATTTTTTTTTCATTTACCCATCCCTATGGCTGACTATAGATGGTTTGATATATCTCTGAGATGGCGCCATGATTCGTTTGGTGACATCTCTGTTGTCAAGTGTCATCTTTCGATCTAGCTCAGATTATACTCCAGTCAGAAGCGTTTTTGTGCATTGCAGCTGTTGCCACAAAAAATGAGAAAAAATGTGTGGGGACTATTTTAATAATCGCTAATTTCACTTTCAGACACTTGCTATTCAGCTCAGGCCATCGTGAAGATAATGATTGACCTCAAGGTTGGACGTCTCGACGTTTCTGCGGACGATTTTCCCGATACGAGAAATCTGCCGAGGTTCTTTGACGTCGTCCACACGTTTTCCATGCTGACAGACAATATAAGAGGTAGATATTTAAAGTTATTCTGAAATATTGAGAATGAATAGGATTTAAAAAAATATATAAAATTGTTTTTTTATAATTAATGTAATAAGGTTACTAAACTTCTGAAACTCTGTCTTGTAAGAGTTTTAATGTGATTTACGTGTTTGAAAATAAATGTGATGTATAAAAGCAAAGGCAGCAATATCCAAAAATTATAAAAAAAGCAGTGAGGATTACTAATTTAAAATGTTCTGAATTCTAGATTTTATGTATCTATCCATTCCAAAATCATGTTTTCTGTAAATTTATTGGCTATGTTTCTATGAAATCTCAAATTCAGTGCATTATAAATTAGTAATCCTCGATTACTGCGTTTAATTTTTTTTGGAAATTGCTGAAATGAGAATTTCGGCGCGGGGTATGCATAACTCAAATCATTATAGACTTAACTGACTTAGCATCATGCCGTTTCTCCGAAGACGAAGACAGAGAAGATAGAATGCCACACTCTTCTGTCCTGGCACACCACTTGCATCATCCACTTTCAAACATCTTCTATTGCACACTATTCGGTTGTTCAAACCTCTCTCCAATATTTGGTTTATCTGATCAAGCCAGGACTTTCGTGGATGCCTTCTGTTCTTGTTCCCTTCAACGTTCGCCTCATATATTTTCTTTACTACCCTCACTTTGTTCATACTTTCCCCATTTCCCTTTTTTTTTTACTCTGATGACTATGCTGCAATCCGCCCTATATTCACTCCTATTTGTGCATTCTCCGCTCTGCCATAGAAAGATTTCAACATAAGCCTATTAAGCGATGTAAGTGTTTCCACCGCATTCTCACTACGCTTCACATAAATTATTTTTTCGCATTGCCTAAGGTTAACAACCTTTGGTCATTTTTGAAATTATATCTTTTTTATAAATATAAAATGCCGCTTTCAGAAACCCGTGCGATACTCGATGTCCGGCCTTTCTACAAAAAGCAGTCCGAGATGTTTGACAGGACTCTGAAATGCATCACCCACCTCATATACCTGCTCATAGCCACTGCCGAAACGCTTGATCAAAAAGAAAAGGTATGTCTCGCTGAAAAATGGTGCAATATTTGTGTTTGTAAATATTGGTCATCTTCCACATAGAAATCATGGCCATATCAATTCTCCTTTGGACTTCGCCTTTGTACCTTCCCTTGGAATAAAGGATCCCTGGTAGAAATTTCTTATCCCACACAAATTAATTGTACAGCTGGCATATTGCTAGATAGTCTTTTTCTAACACATCACTCTTAACTCGCACCGAAACAAAGTCGATCAAACTAAAGCTATCAAAGGCGCTAACACGACATACTACGATTTTGCTATATTTTCATTTGTTGTGAAAGTTAAATTTCAATTGGCATTTGGTGAAAAACTGAAGCATATTAAGTAGAATTTTAGCAGTTAGAGATCACAGGTCATCTGGGTTAACAGAAACGGTGCGTTCATTCATATTGTAAAGTGAGTTGACGTAAAAAAATTTTTTTTTGTGAAAATTTAAGTTTTGTGGAATTTTGTAAAGAACTGATGCAAGGTAAGAGAAATTACAGAGCTTTATAGAAGAGAATTATTCATTTTGATTTGCATACCGCTAGGACATGAAAATAACTAATTATTGTAATGTTGAAATTCAAACATAAAAACTCTGTCATTTTTGATGGGTTCTAATATAAAACCATTACATATCGACAGTTCCTGTGTACATAATATACTGTTAAATCTGCGAAATTATATCTTAAACTATCAAATTTAGTTAAATTTAGAAAAAAGTTTAGTTTTCCGTTGTATATGCCTTTTTTAAAGAAAATTCAACTTTGTTTTTATATTCTTCTTCTTCTATCCCTTATCTTATTGGATCGGGGTCCCTGCACCGCATAAAAGGTTCCAACTTTTCCTGTCTCGGGCTTCGTTCTCCACGTCAGCCCAATTTAATTGCAACCTCGCTTCGCAGCAGTCCACCAACAGTTTCCGCCAGCTCCTCTTAGGACGGCTCCTTTGTCTTCTGCCTTCTGGTCTTGCCTGGAATATCCACTTTGGCAGTCTATCATATAGAAACATTTGCTTTTAACATTGTCCAGAAATATAGATTAAATTGGAAAGTTTAACCCTTACCCTGGTATCTGGGTACCCATTTTTGATATCAAGTTTAAATAACTTTATTCATAAACGCCGTCACCCGTTTGGATCTCCATTATTTGAATTATTTGAAAGGGAGGGAAATTAAGGGAAGACGGACATTGCTACGAGAAGTAGTGACCTTCTAAAAAGCTATTTGACCACGGTCTAAATATCAATTTGTGAGATACAAAACAAAAATAATGTATGTGAGAACATTCATCCAGGTTGGGTACCCGGGTACTTTAGGTATCAACTAGTGTGAGAAATTCCAGGTAGTAACATAAGGGGCCATCCATAAAGTACGTCACACGTTAAGGGGGAGGGGGTCGACGAATTGTGACAAGGGGTGGGAGGGGTCCTAAGTTTCGTGACATCACATTTCAAAATCTAATACAATTTAATAAAAACGGTTATATAGTTCAATTGTGCGCGATAGAGGTAGGCGCGAGAGGTTTATCGGCAAAAGCCCTATACGTCTTACTGAAAGATTTTGGCTTATCCAGATCTTCCGTTAGTTCCATATTAGAATGCGTATCGAAAATGGAACAAACGGAGTCTTATCGGATTTGGTTAGACAGGGAGAGAGACCGAAACAGTGGAGGTGAGTGCTGATGCATCATAAGGGGGCTCCTTAAGACACAAGTCCCAGGCACTTTTCTCGGCTCCCCTCTCTGCAATGCGATGGACCCGGCACCCGCACGGTGAATCCATTGAATGCTAAGTGTTTCGTCTATTCGTCAGTTTCTAAATGTAAAATTGCTAAATATGTGACGTCACACTAGGGAGGGGGGGTCTCACAAATGTGACCAACTTTGACAAGAACGGGGGAGGGGTCAAAAAATCACGAAATTTGTGTGACATACTTTATGGATGACCCCTAACGGTTAAGATAATAAAATGAGAATGTAATTTTTGCAGATTCAACAGTATACATAAGGACCGTCGATATATTTTCTTGAAATGCACAGTTTGGGTTGTACCTTTTGTCTCATTCCAGACCCAGGAGCTGGTGTCCAACTTGGTGATGATGAACATCAGAAGTGCTTACACGGGGGACACCTTGCTGCACCTGTCCGTGTCGCGGCTGAATGTTATTAAAAGCACATACTTTGCCGAGGACATGGACGTTCGGGTAAGTTGACTGAATCAAACTTCCACAACAAAACTAGTCGTACGAATCGCAGTTTTAATTTATTGTTTGAATAATGTGTTTTAGTATTGTAAAAAAATGACATCACACGTCATGGAAATGTTGTATGATTAAATGATTTTAATGTGAAATTTGTTATTTCAGAGTCTTCCTCAGAAGAATATGTCATAAAAACTACATTAGGAAGTTTTATATCGTTTTTAATCTCACTTGTGTTTTATTTTAAATATATTTTGGACAGATGTTTGATGTTATATGTGTGTCGCGAAATAGATGCTATGATTGAACTCAACGTGACAACGACTGGATGGTGCGTGTTTGCGGAATGATCATGTCCATCTGTCGAAACATGAAATCTATACAGCAAGTGTGTGCTGAAGGCGTGTGCGTAAATTAATAGTGGTGAGAATGTACGTGACAAGTTAAGGCGGGAAAGTGATACAGGATGAATGAAAACGTATTTACATTGTCAGTTTATTAAAGAAACAATTTTACAACAATATAGGACGAGCACAGTTATGAGTGACGTACAGTACAAGGATCGGTAAAAGAGTGGTCGTAGTACCGGCATACTTTCAGCCGGCGCCTCATTTTTATTATGTTTGTGCGTGACGCTGTGGAGAAGTTTAATAGTACATGAATTAATTTTTTTTTATTATCTATGATGTGGTTCGTGAACTCAGATAAGTTATTACTAGATAGCCAACAACGGTGGGACATTGAGATTTATAGATGTTTGTTCATTGTATATTTACTATTAAAGTCTGCAATGATATTTTTGACTTAATTTAGAAGAAATATCTTGAAAAACTGCAGGGGTTGTATGTACTTAATATTTTGTGGTACCTACCTACTGTACCCTCCGTTTGATTTTAGCAATCACCAGTCAACCCCTTGTTTATGGTTTACAATGTCAAATGCACTGATTTGAAACTTATCGACATTGATGTCGCATTAAAGAGTAAAAAAAAATGCAATTTTCAGCCAATATTCCCCGACTTCGAGGTGGTGAAGCTGCTGTTGGACTGCGGTTCCAATGTAAATGCCAAGAACGAATCTAAGTCTACCCCTCTTCACGTGGCTTCGATTCCCTACAACTTTTCAACCAAGGTAATGATTTAATTGAACTTTTATTTCGTTGAATTTTCGGAGATATTTAGTCTGCCGGTTTCGAGATATACCCGTCTCTTCATCAGGACAACCACTACACTAGCATGTAAATATCAACAACACAACACAACCATAGTATTGTAGACATAAAAATGCAGGATGCAGTTTTCTCCTTCCTGTCTTGGGTTTTTAATGACAATGAATCAATCAACATATCACACTAATTAGACCACGTAGATTCACAACTACTTGTGGCTAAGTGTGACTAAATGTGATTAAATGTGAATTAATTGAGTAATTAATAAATACTATTTTTGTATGTTTGGGTTTAGTCCTGTCTGTTTTTGAGTGTTGGGGTAGTAGTCCAGTCTATTTTTGAGTGTTGGGGTAGTAATGACCGAATAAGACGGACTGTCGTAAATCTGTCTTGTCTATTTTTGAGTTTTGGGGTAACAATCACCAAAATAACAATCTTGTTATTTTCAGAATATGGCCGATTGGCAGATTTCAGTTTGACACCATAAGGTTTAATCGTCTATAAAATTATGGGAATTATCTTCCACAAACCCCAAATTGACTTTAAACATATGAAATTGAAAATCATGTTTAATCTTGTCTCCGCAAGGTCGAAGAGTATAGGTGATTCACGCACATGGTTTGGCGCGTAAACACGCTCAAGGCATTCAAAGGGCGGTGGACAAATACAAGATGGTTGTCTAGTGAAAAATGAGTGTTATTTTGCATAGGGATTTGAGAAGTAATTTATTTGTTGTTTTTCTAATTTCTAACTAACGATTGTTCCAATTTGATCCAGCTCATTCACCTTCTGCTCAGCTACGGAGCCCATGTGGACCAGCCCAACAAGTTTGGCGACTCTCCCGCCTACCTCATCTCCACGAATCCCATGAACGACGTTCACCTGCTGAAGCACGTCTCGCTCAAGTGTCTCGCGGCCAAAGTGATTGTTTCCAACGGCATAACGTACGATGACGGCCAAATACCCAGGACATTGGTGGGGTTTGTGCGCTTTCACGAGCCGTGATGATTGTAACGCGTTAATTATTAAATTTAAAACATATCCATTAAATTATAATACATTTCTTCAGTAGCTTTTGAGACGTATTTTAAATAGAACTTGTCGCACCTATTAAACTTTTTAGTCTCACTTGTGAAATTTTTAAATCTGACATTGTTGAAATGTGACACTGTTTAAAAAATAATTTTAAATAATAGTTGCGTTTGTTACGTTGTTTGAGGACACGCAGATGCACATTACGTCCGGTGATTTTTGTGTGCGATGTACGCCGCTTGTGTCTTTGATAAATATAATTTTTTAAGTAAATTAAATATTCAGAGCCGGGAATAAAATTTGTAAATTTTTATAAATAGCATGTTTACTGAATTTTTAAAAGTGTTTAGAACAATTTAGAAATTAAAACATCGCCTGAAATAAACCAAAATTAAGGGGTTACACCACCCCGGGAGCCTGAAATTTGGTAGAAATTGGATGATTTATCTTACAACGAGGTGATTAGTCTTTTTCGTTTTTGCTACTTGCACTTATTAAAGTATGTATATATTTTAATGGCTGCGTACTGTCCATTTACGCTGAGCTCCTCTGCCGTGACTGAGGTGCAACATTACCGAGAGTGTAGAACGAGAATGTACGAGGAGTGAGAGGAAGGTCATGTACTTATTTAGAAATAAAATATCTGAAATGTGGCATATCCGATTTGGAAAAAAAAAGTGTTCCCTTAACCCTTGTAATGATAGTTCAACTTTTCGCAAAAAATGTGTCAGAAATATTGAAAAAAAAAATGCAAACTTTGATATTGAATATCTCCATAACTATTGGTATTAGGTCATGGTTGCTTGAACGTTTTAGACTCATAACATAGACAGGAATCTACCGGCCAAGTTTCTGCTGCTAGCTCTGTTACAATCTTTATATACATGTTGGGCCTGGAACGTTAAGTTTTTTTTTACAAACCATATTATTGACAAATAATATATCAGATTAAATATCCGTGTGCTGCACTAAAGATATTTAATTTATAAATAAGGACGTGGCATTCTTTTCTGTCTTTAACAAATGTGCACCGGAGTGTGTTGCATCATGGCAGAAGAGCATTAAAAAAAAAAAAAATTCATCACCACCTTGTAAAAAATCACTCAATTTGTACCCAAGTTTCAGGCTCCAAGATTGGTGTTTCTTTATGTTGAAAGCATTATCAATATGGTGAAATCAGCTTAATGTGTCCCTGTTTGAAATGTATTCCCACAAAAAAATATTTTTTTTATTCCAAAAGCTATGCAAGACATATTTGTTTTTATTCAATATGTTTTCCCTCCTAAGATGTTTAAAAATATTCATCACAACTTAGTATCATTGCCAGGCGATATCTTGCTGATGTTAAAGCTTTAGAAAAAATTATACTTTTTAAATTTATTTTAACGTGGTGCAAAATATAATATTTGAAAGCAAGTCCCTTCACTAGGCCCTAGACAAAAATAGTAATAGTTATATACCTATAACTATTTCTAACTAACATTATGATAATTATACATGTAATGTAAA
Source organism: Agrypnia vestita (assembly GCA_016648135.1). NCBI lineage: Eukaryota > Metazoa > Arthropoda > Insecta > Trichoptera > Phryganeidae > Agrypnia > Agrypnia vestita. The sequence continues at coordinate 22,242 of JADDOH010018953.1, forward strand.
TGGTGATGTGAATACATTTGGGCAATATTATCTACGATTCGAGATTCAATGTTTTAATTTACATTTCTCTCAGAAAACATCTTAAGAAGGTTTCACTGTATTAATAATAATAATTTATATTTTCAGTCTATACAAAAATATTACTTACTTAAAAATACTTATTTATTTTGTTAAATATTAGATTTGTATTTTTCCACATCAGTGTATTGAAGAACATTTAAAAATGTTTTTGTGAGATCTGATTATAAATATGTATTAGATTAGCATTATTTTACAAATTGCAAATATTAGGTTGTTCCTAATATAATGGTTGATTTTAGCCTAGTTCCAATTCAATCAATTAAGTCAACAATATTAGAGTCATAAATTTTTATTTATTTATCAAAGTAAGACCTATTTGATTCTAAACATATTTACCAACAGTTTTTATGACTGTCGAACGAAACTTAAATTGAAATTCTTTAAAGGCGCTTTCTGCTGTTTCTCTGTTACTGAATTTTTCCACAATATTATCGAGATGTTTGAAAAGATCAAAGTTGTCATCGAACAAGATAAGTCACTTCGATTAATCAATGCTTGATGATTTTTGTGTATTTTCTTCCACTTCTTCTTATGATACCAGCTACTATCGGAGGTCGGCGATCATTCTGGCGATTACGATTTTATTTACCGTTGCACGGAATATAACTCAGTTGAGTTACATTTACACCAGTCCCTCAAGCAGCAGTGATATGCGTCTTCCTACGCTTCTTTTACCACTTGTTTTCCCCTGGATGATGAATTGGTTTAGACTATATTTTGGCCCTCTCATAATATGTCCGAGATCCTCCAGCTTTCATGTCTTGATAGTTCGCAGCACTTCTTGGTCTTTTCCCATACGCTGGAGGACTTCATCATTCGTCACTCTATCCACCCAGAAAACCTTCAATATGCATCTATAGATCCACTTCTCAAAATCCTTGACTTTGCGGATTAGTTCTTGGTTAAGTGTCCATGCCTCCACCCCCATATAAGAGAATGGCAAAAATATGACACCGAACCATACGCATTCTAAGTTGTAGGCTTAGGTCACGGTCAGAAAATAACGGTCTCATTCTGAGAAATGCACTTCTTGCCATCTCTGTTCGAGCTTTTACTTCTTGAGATGGTGATGATCCCAGTTCTCATTCACCCATGCACCTGAGTACTTGTATTGCGTGACTCTTTCTATTGGTTCATTTTTTTTTTGGAAGTGATCTATTTGATGCTATTAACAATTTTAAAGTTTTCAATTTGTCATTTTCAACTGATACAGAAAATATTTGAGCCTTATACCTTTAATACTTACAAACCATTCGTTCAGAAGTGGTTCCTCCATCCTGTGCTCAATTACAACTGTCTTTTATTTGTAATAAACACCCATTTCATTCTTCCTTTTTTCAATTTTAATCTTCAAATAATGCAAATTAAAAGACTGACTCGTTCAATATATATAGCAGATTCTTAACTGTAAAACAAATACATATTTCCTAGCACAGAACATTAAAAATGATGCAATATTAAAATTAGCCATTATTTTCAGAACAACTTAATATATTATAATACAGTAGAACCTCGTTAATTCGAAATTCAAGGGACTAAAAAAATAGCATTTCGAATTGTGCAGAACCTCGTTAATTCAAAATCCATGTTACAAAAAAAAAATAATTGCAATGCGATTGCGAAATTCGCCAAAAATTGTAAAAGTCATGAAAAAAGCCATTAATTTTGTGAAAAACTTCTTTATTATTCAAAATATTATATAAAAACGCAATATTTATTATGCTTGTACAAATATTGTGAAATTTCTATTACTAAAGTACCTGATATTGAGATATGTATTTGTTGTTCTCACTTGAGAAAAAAATTGAAATATATTTTTTAATTTTATCAAATTTCAAAAAAAATGTTGAAGTATATTACGTAAAACGTACCGATTTGTGGCGCAGGAGGCTAAAAATTATTTTGTATTACGAATTACTGAGGTTTTCGAATTATCACGGTTAATCTACATTAACGTTTTGGAACTTGTGGGTTTGAACATTTTCAAATTATTGTGAATTTAGGGGTTTTACTGTATAAATCACAGATTGCAATGGACCTTTGTATCGGCAATTTTTATCATATTTTTGCAATGATTTTTCAGAAATTTTCGAATTTAGGCCACGTTATGTCAAATGTTTTTTATCTTATTACAAATCTTAAGTTTTAATGATAATGTAATTATGTGTTGTTAATTAATGTAATTAAAATTTTATATAGTGATTTGGCACTAAAATAACAAATGATAATTTGAAATTATAAGTAGAATTTTCTCAAAAAGTTTTTTTGCATTAATTTGTGAAATCATAGATTCTTGAAGTGATCCAAGGTTGTAAAAAAAATGTATGTGTTTGAAAACAACCCATCTAAAATTCTAACAATTCTGATGTTTGGATCAATTGTTGCCAGCCCTGTGAATTAATATTAAATGGTATGTTTCTTCTCTCATCAACTACTCAGAGATTCGAGTAGTTTCGAATTTGGCAACTGGGTATGTTGCTAAATCAGAGTGCTGAACTGGTCAAGTAGGGAACACATTTGACAAGCAATAATGATATCTAGCAAGAAAGAAATAGTACAATTAAATAAGTAAAAGTTTGTTACTTTGCTTTACAGAAATTATCGCTGTCAAGATTGTTGTCACAGAATTTAAATTTAAAGATTAATCTATACGCAACACTGATACAACTAATCTAAGTGTGTGTGAAGCTTAGTCTCCCACTTAAGCGCAAAAAAGCAGTTTGTAGGTCTTTGAAAATAAAATATTTCGTAATATTCAAACTGCCCGATAAGCTAACCAAAGAACCTGGAATATCGGGGGCGGCATATGCCAATGGTGTAGTGGTTTGTAATAATATAATAAAATGCAGTTTTTATAATTACATATAGGTACATTGAGATTTGTTCAAGTGCGAGAATCGTTCATTAGCGGGAATTCAAAAAATTGACAAGATGTTGGAGTTGGCTGTCAAATGAGAGGAAACAACAGAAACGACGATCGCAGCATGAATTTAGACCACAAATAAGACGAAATCCTACCTTTGAGATGCTGGATGCTGGTGTAAGGTGCAAGGATACCCTTTTTCTTCAATGGTCTGGTCCAGATGCCGACACCACTCCCGTTGAATCGCCGATTAATTAAAGATACCGAGATGACAAAATCCACAGTTTAACAACAGATGCGGTAGTTATAATATGCGGTTTTTTCACGCGTAGATAACAAAAAAAATGCGGTATTACAATAAGCAGCTTCTTTACTCGAAGACAATTTAGAAGTAATGATGTGGTAGGAATAAATTAATTATAGCGGTCAAATCCATACAGAACAACAAATGTCGTTAGGCGTATTAAATTAGGAAGGTAGGCGGAGTGGGATTTAAATCAGGAATAAAAAAGGATTAATGAGGAGGACAAGGATTGGCGGATCTCCATCTTACCGAAGTCCAATTCAGCCACAACCATCGCCTCTATCTCCAGATTTATCACTGGCCAAACCAGGTATGCTGAAAGGGGTGGAAGCACGAAGGCCGCAGTGAGCAGCGAGTCCTATAACACGTGCAAAGCCCTCGTACATAATGTCACACCTCGTACACAAGACCCTCGTACATAAGATCAGTCTCGCAAGAAGTAGGGGGTCTCAATCAGACCTTACCAGATAAATGTCAACGGATAGATGGCGCTCTATTTTGACTGCAATCATTCACTTTCGAGTTTTACGAGGCCATTAAAGAAAGAAGACATTGTTGATCTTTCCCATGGGTGCTAAAAAAAAAACGCACATCCCGATTCTGTAAACTCAGTGTACAATGTGTTTTGCGACTTTTAAGTTAAATATTTTACTTATATTACTTATATTAACCATTTATATAAGTATACAGGGTTATTTGGAAAACATTAACAACCTCGAATGAGTATATTCCTGCCTTGATTATGAGTCGAAAATGTTCAAGCAACCAACCGTTTTTTAAGTAAGCAATATTGCTTATTTAAAAAATGGCCGAATGTCTATGATCTCGCAGTATCAAACACTTGGCTAAGAATTTAAAGATATATGCACGCAATGCCTGATCAGATTAGAAGTTCTAAGAGCATAGTTAAGAGCTTACTCGGGGTATATTTCGCAGTAGATAACATAGACCTGGGGGGGGGGGGGTTATTTAAAATAGACGATTTTACAAGCTCTATGAAATCTTTAGGGTTCTTTTGTTTAGGCAAAATTGTTGAGTCACGACAAGGGAGATTGAGATATTCCATAAATTCTTTTATATTTAATTTATTTGTGAAAAATACTGTATTGATTGTAATTAATATAATTCTGTCAATTGTACTTTTAACAAAGCAAGCAATATTTTGAATAAAGTAATTCTATAATTGTCTGATACTTCACTAGAATGAATATGAGAAAGCATTACCCCCTGGATATTTCATTTTTTATATTATCAACTGAACTGGCTAGGTACCTACTTGCCACGTCTTAAATAATAATTTAATTCAAATCAGATGGAAGGTAGGTAGGTACCTATCAACTTTTGTGTAAATTAAAAAGTATGATTTTTTCCTGTCCCAACTAATAATTATTTTAATGTCTAACCTAAAAGTTATAATTTTTAATAAAACTTATGATCGTTCTACACACATTTGGAGTTATATTTTTGTCGTGACGATAGTTTCGAGAGGAGCAGTACATCTCATCAATGAGTATAACTGACATTTGAATTAAACACATTACATATATAGTTGCGACAAAAATATAACTCCTTACTATATAGTTCAGATTTTAGTTTATTTAATTTTTTTTAAATAATTGTGTTGGATTACAAATTAATGCATGTCAATTTATGATAGAAAGTTTTGTTTCAAATCAAATATTATATTGATTTTGTTTAAATAAATTTTAGATCTGAAATCTTTTATAAATTTGGAGCTGCAACACACCCTGCGTGGGTACACAAACTTTAAAAATGACCTAATGGAGGTGTCCCCATACGTGGCTGTTTTTTTATATTGTTTTCGGTGTGACACGTACTATTGAAATATTTAATTATACGATAATTAATATTTAGTAAACACTATTCTAAATATATGTGTAAACAATCATTATATTTTAATAATCGCACGTATTCACTAAAATTATACATAGTTGATTGCCGTCACATTGGCAAGACTGCATATTTATCCAAAGATAATCAAACTCTATTATATATTACGTAAGTGGTTATTTATATTTAAAGCATTGTTAAAATATTGGTGTTTTTAAAATACATTTGATTAGATCATGCTTGCGACGTGATAACGTATAAAGGAATCTTGGTTTAATAAAAAAATTGAACATTATTTTGTTTTCATTTTTTTTTTTTAACAGCCTTCTTCAGTAACATGTTAAATTATTTTGAGTATGTTTAAATTTTTCAAGAACACAACACAGGGGGGACATTATTAATCAAGATATATTATAGAGCTGAAGCTATTTTATACACAGGAAAGTAGGTATGAAAGTCTTTTTGAGTGATTATAGGGCTTACGACCTATCGTATGGCTGACTTCAGTGATCGCTTTACACAATAATGTTCACCAATTCCAGCCATGATTGATAGATTGTGTAAAGTTATCACTTAAGCCGTACGATAGGGCGCAAGTCCTATACACACCCAAAATTATTTTTCCCATATAAAAAATTGTTTTGTCTCTATGAGACATCTATAATATATCTTGTTTGTAGCATGTTCAGGTAAGCATGAGTTTCAAATTTTCACATTGAATTCACCAGAATTTTTAGAAACAGAAATAATGCTTAAATTCGGAGAAAAGTGCGAGCTGTGCCTTTCTGATGATAGACTGTGGTTTCATACAGGTGTTTCAGCCAGTAGTAAAAACTTTTAGGGTGTCTTCATTAAATTTTTAATAGAAAATACTCGCAACATATGGTGAAATGTTAGGGGATAACTGACATCAAAGTATGATTTTCCTTCAATTTTTCTGGCTTATCTTTTATAAAAGTTTAAAATACCATGAAAGTAATTCATGTTGAATATGGCTTATCTATACTAATATATAAAGAGGTACAGTTGATAAGTTTGGATGTAGGAGGTAAACTCCGAAACTACTCATCCGATTTCAAAAATTCTTTTACCTATATATAGAATGGACTCTCAGGGTGGAAACAGGCTGTATAGTATCCTGTTAAAATAAAAGGGCTCTTCGTAGTGACCTATTTTAGAACTAAAGTCAGCAAAAAAATGGTGGAGCAATGTGTTTTTACGAAGGCTCCATTAACGGTAAGAGACATTTAAATACTTTCTATAGAGAAGTTGTAGATGACAAAAAATTCCACAATGCATATATTATGTATCTCTATGTGGTAAGATTGTTACACATTTTGATAAAATATTGCTAAAAGATACTAAAAATCTATGCGTGCAAAGTTAGTCTTTTATAAATGTTTAAACAACAATGATATTAATTTATATTGATTGAATATTAAAAATTTATTTACTTTGATACAAGCCAAAAAAAAAATGATTAGATCTTGCGGAAATGAGATTGGGCAAATTTGTATGGGAAGTGGTCCAATAGCAACACTGTTGTGGTATTTATGTGAGGATACCTCAACTACAACCCTTGTGCAAAGGGGAAACAAAATCTGACCCAGCAATTTTGAGAAAAATAATACTTTAGAATACTGGAATATATAGTGCATCTGGTGAAAAATAAATCTTAATAAAAATACATTTTTCCTGTAGAATGGAGTCTAGTGATTGCGGAAAAAATATCGGAAAGGAGTATTAAAAAATTGTGAGACTTTAAATAAAAAATCCTATTTCCTATACAAATGTGTGTGGTGAGGTGGTAAATACCCCGCCGATGCGCCTGATACCACTTGTGGTGCAGCCACCGCCGCATAGCAACAAGCTGCCCCGAAGGGTATAATTAAAGTCTCACAATTTTTAATACTCGTTTCCTATATTTTTTTATTTTATTCGCAATCACTAGACTCTATTCTACAGGAAAAAGTTATTTTTATTAAGATTTATTATTTACCGGATACACTAATATTCCAACCCTATGTATTCTAAAGTATTATTTTTCTCAAAAATGCCGGGTCCGATTTTGATGCATCAAAATCTGACCCAGTAGACAGCCCGTTATGGGTGAACCTTACCTCACTTCACATTGCCTATTTGGGATCGCTGAAGAAGCCTATCCATTTCGTTAATGTTACTCCTACTATCTTTTTGTTTAAGTTTTCCTAATATCTAAGATTTTTCATTTCATAATCTGTGTGACAATGATCTTGAATACTGATTTAAGTGGTGTTTAACTACCGCATCCAAGAGCTGTTCTTCCAAATGTCAAGCAATCTCGAATTCTGTTAATTAAACATGGTGTGCGTTCGGAGGTGGCCATAGCTCGAGGATACGGAAACCTTCGAACTCCCCCATTGATTGCGGTTCATTTCCGGTTCTTTCATGTCACATAATTCCTACTGGTGTGGATGAGCATTTCCCAGCCACATGTGTACACAGTGCTGAGATTTATTTCATGATCATTCATGAGATAAATATCAGGAATGTGACACATTCATATATGCACATCAGACACATTCATATGTGACTGAAACGTGACGTTCGGTATTAGCTACGTGACACCTGCTATGGATAGTATTCGCAAATGCATATTTTATTGGAATTAATGTCACTCCTCCTCTTCGTCCTACTCACTATCCTCAATTGAAAGCTAACAGTTCAAATAGTAGAACATTATAGCCCGGCTTAAATTATCACTGAATATCGATCTCCATCTACGAAGCATATCATCACCATCGGGTGAAATTTTGTTTGATCGGCTCCCAATACACGCTGTGTAACCAGGCATTTGGAAAAGTGTGTGTTTGCTGTATAATCGGTATCCATTTTCGTAATTCAAGAACGAAGTGTCATCGGCAGGTGAATCGAGCTTCCTGGGCTCTCAACTTTCATCATAATCCATCCACACTATCTTTTCCGTCTACCCTCCATCTCTCTTCCTCTATCCTCGTCACATTTTAACCCCCGCCTCCTGCTCGATTCCGCCGGCAACTTGCGTCGGGATCACATGATAATGTTGTTTCATAAATTTTTTCCATTAAAAATTTTTCAAATTTTAATATGGTGAACGAGCATTTGTGAAAGGAAACCATTTTTTCTCTTTAAATATATATAATCTCAAATTATAAATCACAATCTAGTAAGATCTTAGTCTTAAAATTATCACAAAGAAAAAAGCGTTTAAGCAAAGCAAAATATTGGAAACGTTCTTCGCCGAAGAGCTTTTTTTGTACTGGTCGACAATGTGAATCTTCCATCCCATGTTGGAATGGGTGAAGCTGTTGTAGTATACAATGTCGGGCCAGGTCGTGTTCGGGGTTATCTCCAGGATGGCGGCCTCTCCCGGCTCGCAAGTGTACTCCAGGGAACGATTGAACTTCTTAAATGTGGGGAAGTCGTCATCCAATCTTCTATCACGATTCTTTGCGTGTTTTGAAACACACAATGGTCCAGCTATAACCAAAATTTGATTATGATTTTAACTGGAAAATTATTTTTAATAAACCTTTTCAGGGTGGGAATCTCTTAGTGGTGATGTGATGGTGTGATTAGTGTTCGATTGTAACTATGAATGGTAAATGTGATTTAAAGGAAAGTATAAAAAAAAGGAATAAAAAGTACCAAAAATTAGACATTTTGAAGAAACAGACTACAGTATGAAAAATTTACTTGCCAACTACTTAAAACTCGCAGAAGTAAAGAAAGGGAGAGTATAATACGGCTTCAGTAGGAAAATATTCAGTTCAGTATGACTTTCTTATAGATACAAGAAACAAATATGGTGTGCAAACAAGTAAAATAGGAGTAGCATTGATATGAAGTTGTATACAGAAATAGTTGAAAGTAAAAACTCTAGACAGCCACAGATTACACTAGAATTTTAAATCTTTCGTAAGATAAGGATTACCTGCTTAAATATTATCTGTTACTAGTGATGGTTAAACCGTTATTTTAACCGGTTGTATCGATGATTTATAACTAAAATATAATTATCGTCTAGTTGCCGGTCGAATTGCAAAAAATCAGTTGCCAATCATGGACGCAATCGGATACAAATCTCAAATAACGGTTAGTGTGTCACCGGTTAAAATACCATCACTATTTGTTACCCAGAATCTTTACTATTGCACAGCTTTTTTGCTTGTTTGCACTGCCTGCCAATGCAAATTAGTATCTACATATAAAAAGTGTAAAATGTTTGCCTCAGTACGAGTATAGCCCAGTGAGGTTAGTATTAAAAATATCTTGTAATATAATGTACAAATAAAATTAATAAAGCTTACGGATCGTAGGTTCACAATAGACAAACTTGTCGCATTTCTTTTGCGATAAAGGTCCCTATTTTTGCATCATTAAAAGCAATCTGGTTTCTAAATATTCATTAAAAATATTAATTGTAAGATAGAAGCATCATTTGACTCACCAGCTATTGGTCTTGGTCGACCCCTCCGTGTGAATTCAACCCCGGCCAACACTCGAATATTCTTCTGCGCTGCATCACTGAGACGGTCAAATCCCCCGTGCGGGTCCACTGAGATTATGAGGGGGTGGTACCACTCTGCGGAGTGAGGATTATTTCCACCATATACCTGGAAAATGATACGTTGAAATGCAATTGTTCGGGTGATGGTTTTATTTATTTACCTACCACATCCGAGAGAGCAAGAGAGGGCATCCGAGAGAGCATAGAGAGCAACACTTTTCTATACCGATACACAACTCTTGAGAGACTCAACCACTTATCTGGGACGAATCCTCCAATTTTTGGACATCTTGTTACCATAGCCTGGAGAAGTTTGTTGTTGTGGGCCACGTCGAGGGTCGAAGAGATAGAATTCCCCAATCGTTGGACCGACCAAGTGGAAAAATTACAGGCATTTCTCTGGTGACAGCATTAGGACCTACAGACTGTCGGGGAAGATGGAGGAGAATTGTCAAGACATGATTATCACGATCCTTAGTCATGAAGGACTGAGATGGATGATAAATAAAATCTGCTTAGATGTTGCCTAACCCTAACCCAACAAACTTCGAATATTCCCTAAATATATAGAATTCTGCATAGAAAACATAACTTTGAATGTTCCTAGTCGCCGACTTAGGACATATAATACATTTGTTCTTTCAACTTACAATAACAATATGGCCCACTTTAATTCATTATCTAGAATGTTGAGGTCATACAACAAAATAGAAAATAACTATAACGTCCTCATTGACATATTCCATGACAGTTTCCACGAATCTAAGAGAACTATTAACAAACTTGTAAAATTAGCTGTTTAGTCTCTTTATTCAACGTCACTCTATAAAATCACTTTTTTCTGTTCTTTCTTGTAGATGTTTTAGCCTTTATGTTATGTTATGTCTCTATGTTAGCCGTGTTCACATTTAAGTGATGAAAAGCATTTAAACTAATTGAATTATAATTGTATTATCTATATCATGTTGTATATTTTTCATTGTTTGTGAACCATTAAAATAAATAAATAAACATATATATGTTACAGTGAATCTGTTTTTCTAGTGAGTCCATCATTCACTGGCATTTTAGAGAAATTATATTCAAGGTCATTCTTATCATATTCAAAGAGTTTTTCACCAATAGAAATGAATACAATATTTTAACTTCTACTTACTAGTGAATTTATTGGTTTCCGAACTGTCAAAAATTAAATTTGACAAGTCTGAAATCCGTTTCCGTAAAAATCTATGCTTTTAAACTAACTTTTATTTATCCAAATTGAAACAACCGGGCCTTGAATAACAATTTAATAAGTTATTGCGTGAACAAGGTTCTTACTGCATTATTAATTTCTTCTGTGCATATCAACATTATGTAGGTAACGGATATTATTAAAATAGTCATTTTGAAGTGTTGAAAGTTGAAAGTTTCGGCTGCACCAATTCTTCATTATATGATTTTATAACAAGATTCTAATGGCACATGGACCTTGTTTTTCAAAATTTATTTTGCGTTTTGTGTCTCATTCTACACTAGTCTAGTCCAAAGTCACCACAAAGCGACAGTATTTCTAATTTTTATCCTTTGAGCGATAGCATATTCTCTATTCTGTGGCGATAGTTCTGTTTCTCGAATTGTCACACTTCCTGGACTGATTAGTTTAGGTAGGTAACTAAAACGTAATATATTTTTAAAATTTTAATCGCGAACACTTACGAAATTCTGATCATCTTATAATTCAAAAGACAGTCGATTAAACTCATAAAAATGATACGGTGTGAGCAAGCTTCACGTCTGTCACCGACGTCGAGCCGAGTAAGTTTGCGAACTTAAAAACCGCGCACTTTATGTTGTACGTCTACCACCCACTTTACACGTGCTTTACACAGCGCAAACAAGAAACGCAAATGACATTACACACATTTTTGATAAAAAGATAGAAAATTGGAAATACGGAAGAATCTGAATGAATTCAAACGTAAATGATGACTTAGAATCTCCTGGATTTTTTGTATTTTTCGCATCGAGTGTTTGTTACTTGACGCACTTTTAAAGGTTCATTTAAAATTAATAATACCAGGTGTATGTTTATTTATGTTTCTATATTTGTAAGAAATAAACTTTTGTTGTAGTGTTATAAAAAAAAAACATATTTAATAAACTTAATTGACAAAATACATATTCATTAATAAAAATTTTCCCTTAACCCTCCAAACATGGTGACATAACCTCGTTTTGTTCCGGCAGTCGTCAGATATCATAAAAAACCCGAGTGCGCGATCTTTCAGCGGACACCTTACTTCGCGATTCGTATTCGTTTTGCGGTGCCGCTGTCCTATTTTAATTTAGGAGTTAAAATAGGACCGCAAAATGAATAAAAATCGCCTAGTGAAGTGCCGCCTTTATACTTTCTACGCTTTAAGAATTACGTGTACAAATTGATAGTTTCACCGATATATTGTCTATGCTTTGAGTAATGCGCGCATTCGTGAACAAAATATATTTTCACAGATAATGTGTAGTGAATCTGAGAATTCGTTGATTTAGATGTTTTCACTGCCCAGACTCTGCCCGACCGGGAAAAGTACATTTCTACTAGTGAAAGTATAGTCTCACTAAAAATGCAAATTCGCTGTAACATATATACAAATCACACTTCTGATAATAAATACCTTAAAAGCGTATGTGAGCCCCCTTCTCAGCCATAGTTCAGGAGCCAGGAGGCCATTGATGTACCATGATAGTCCGTTGGAGGTTTGTCCTGTGAGGGCTTGGTAACCTCGTTTGCCTCCTGAGGGACCCACGGAGGCGGTGAATGTGCGCACTGACCTATCAAATATCTCTGACTTCTCCCATGGCTCTCGGAGGGATAGATCTGATCTGAAATTTCCAAATAATATAATCAGTTACAGTTGTACGACTGTATCATATATGAGTGGTTAATATCAATAATGATTTAAGTTGCAAAATCAAGTTATTAGTTTTATATTTTCTTCAGGTAAGAATTATCAATCTGTATATTTATGTAGTTTGAAAAGCGGGACATGATTGTATAGACTGATTTGAAAAAAAATAATTATAATAATATTCTGGGAAATGCCAGCCAATCAAGCTACCAAGTATCATGACAAAATTACAACCCTCATTTTTATATGAATTACATACTATTACCCGCTATTAACATTATCAACTCAATTATTACTAAAAATAACCCATCTATAATGGCGGAAGAATCATGATTTATATAATTTATTTAAAAAGTTAACAAAAAAGGAAAATTATTTATTTATAGTTGCATATGTAGGGTGTCTCAGAGCTAGTAGCAAAAACTTCGGGGAGTCTTTGTTCAATTTTGAATAGAAAATATTCTTTACACTTTCAGTGAGATAAGCGACATCAAAGTTTGCATTTTTTTCAATAATTCTGACTTGTTTTTTAATAAAACTTGGACTATCACTATAGTAACTTATATTTTTTTTTTTTTTTTTTAAATTTAATGGCTTGTCACCCAGTAAAAGGATGTTATTGCCAGAAACTAGTCAATAGGTCATCGACATAAACATTACAGCTCAATGCAATTACTCTCTAAGAATCGTAGTAACACTTTCAATACTTCCCGTCGGCAGTCTGTAAGCAAGAGCTGGATATTTGTAGGGAAAGGGACATTAAGATCTGCAAGATCCTGGAGTAAGGACTGAGTACCGACATTTAAAATGCAATTGAAAAACAAGTGGTTCAAATCCTCCTCCTCTTGTCCACACGCACAGATTGAGGAGTAAAGAACATGAATTTTTGCAAGGTGTAAGCGGATAGAGCAATGACCCAGACGCATTCGGCAAACCATTGAAGTCTCCCTCTTGCTCAATCTGATCCTGTGAAACCAGGCTCGAGATGGGATAAGTGGCTGAATAGCGGCGTAGTGTCGACCTTTTGACATTTTAGTGAGGTCCCAATGCCACTGAAGTGCGGCATCGTTTCTTGTAATATTGAAAAGA
>JADDOH010018954.1:0-17179 GCA_016648135.1 Agrypnia vestita
GGCTTAAGTGATCACTTTACACAATTGTAACATTCGCCATTTCCACCAATGATAGAATATACCATGCATATTCATTTTTTGGAAGTTGTATATATGTTCAAATTGCGTGGAAAGCTTTCACATACGAGTTGTAACCGCCTTTCCATGCGGCCTGTACAAAGCCATTTTTATTCCCCTAAATCCCCACAGATGTCGCTAATGAGAAAATCTACAGTTGATTTTACGGAATTTTGAGAGCAATATACTTTATTGTGTAATGAAATTCATCCGAATTACTTGCATTACACTAGGATACGCCAGGAAATATTATTTCCAATTTTCTGTTAAATTCCTTTTTTACCAGTATTTACAATTCAGAATATTTTGAGTTTCGTCAAATCTTTCAGAACAGTAAAGTCTCTGTGACATAAATCCAGCACTGTTCTGAAAGATTTGAACAAACTCAAAATATTCTGAGTTTCACGATGTTTTCACAAAGGTTAGTCGAGAGATGAATATCAATAAATATGACGTTAATATAAATATAAATAAATATAAAAATCCATTTATATGACGTGAAGTTCAGATCCTCATGACCTGAGCCCCTCGTCATCACCAGCTAGTTCAGTCGGAGAAGAATGGGACTAACCTTACTCCTTTATTTCAATCTCAGGGTCCTTTCGGTGATGTGCGCACTGAACTCTCTCTCTAGCCGCTTCAGGTGCCTCCCATATTAACAATTTCAAGTTGCAACAGATTAACAAAGATGGGTTTACATAACAAAACATTTTGTGCAGTCAATTCGGGATTCTCCAATAAAAGAGGTTGTCGGTTACTCTTGCTTTATTGGTGGCAACAATACGTTATACAGCGGTTACAATGAACAACAGCGGTCTGTCTCAATATAATGGTAGAAAAAGCCCAGAGGCGACATGCGCGCGACCTTATAAAACATTTGCTCTCTCTTTCATACGTCCCTCAGATCTATTACACCAATGATATGTTCAGGGATATGGATGGGATACGAGACTTAGAGTTGTTGCTAGACTCTAAAATGAATTTCAACCGGCACATCGATGCGATTGTCGGTAAAGCATTCAAAATTTCCGGCTTCGTAATGCGTCTTGGCAAACCATTCAGGCAAAGTAGTATATTTATGAGACTATACATAACTTATATTCGACCTCACCTCGAATTTTGTTCAACAGTATGGTCCCCCACATATAAATTTAATATTAACAGAATTGAAAACGTTCAAAAAAACATTCCTTAAGCGTATTAACTACAAATTCAATTTGAATTTTAACTATTTGGACTCAATAAAATTTCATATATAGGAAACTCTAGAAAACGGGCGAATATTGTCAGATCAATCCTTTCTTTTCCAAATAATACATAACCTTATTGATTCTCCAGAAATCACCAGCTTGCTAGCTTTTCACGTCCCATTCCGACCTACCAGACAGAAGTACCTCTTTTACCTTCCAATTTATCAAACCAACAATAGGAAATCCCTTCCACTTCACGCATATGCTCAGATTATAATTATATCTAAAATTCAATAGATATTTTTAACACTAAATATGAAGAGTATCGTCATATGGTGAGGCAGATACTAGAAACTCGTCCCCCTCTCTGATCATGTGTATTATATACATCACGAGCCCCTTATGTCTATGTTAAAGCTAAATTTGGAACAATCGGTTAAATGATGTTTTATCTGTCATTGTCAAATTGACTTATCTATGATATTTCCTACTTGTGGTATCCTTTAATTGTGGGAGACATTTAACTTTTTTTTTATATTTCATCTTATCAAGCAATTGTGTCTCCCTGTTGAATGACCGAATTAAATAAAAAAACAAAATCATGAGTCCATCCAGTATCTCATTGGATAATAAGATAATTGAAGAGAGTTGAAGAATGCTATGATCTGTCCGTACTAGCAGACCTGCTACGTACTATCTTATATTTATATATCTGTATGTATGTGTATGTATTAAGCATTTATTGTCAAATTTCTAATAAACATCGATTTATCGACACTGAAATGAAATGAAATATGTCCTGTACGAGATTGAAGTTGGGGGTGACGAATTTCATTATAATCTAAATTCAAATTAATTTCGTATTACTGCGTATTTGTGCAATGAATTATAGTATTTAAATTTATTCTCCAAAGTCGAGATACAGGAGAACTTGAATTCAATATGACAGACAAAACTTTTGAGACTTGGAAAGTTTGGAGTTCCCCAAAGTCTAAATAAAAATGACTGTAATATTATCGTACAAAATAAACGTTACCACTACGTCTTTGTCACTTTTGAGGTAATTGAATTTTCCTAGAACCCAGCGGCCCCCCGAGATCTGGGCCGACATCAACCTCGGGGAAGTCCTAATGAGACCCGCGGAATAAATGTCACCAGTTCGTCTTGTGTAAAAGAAAGTTAAAAAGGACATTTTCATTAGTGACTGAGAAATACGGAATAATTATCTCCTTGCAGAAGTAACCCCTAGAAGTCCACTTGAAACGGGAAAGGTATCCCGCGTGAATTCAGCGCTCTGAAAACCTTTGAATATTTCAACGATTCGGTCAATAAGGTGTAATTTTGCTTTTGTCTGGATTTATGTTATCTTTTAGTCCGGTGAATTTAACCTTCTTTTGGTTAAAAATACGGCTATGTTATAGAGGGATATATCTGTATATAAAAGAAACACGAAGATGTTACAGATTTATGAAGATCGCTGAGAAGAGTCTGCCTGGGATAGGTCGGTGTAGCGGCAGTTGTAAAGGTAGGCAAAGAAACGCACGGTAATTAATGGTTAGAGAGTATGAAAATTAATCTCCTATTCAGAGACTTCTAGTGCATATTACAGAAGTGCTGTAGACAGTGTGGGACACGCTATGCACTACACAGTTACCAAAAGAAGTGCTGCCACGTCAGGTGTTCTAATAATCCTGAATGATGGTTCTCCGTCATATTACGTAGACGAATAAGGCCCACAATGAGGACAAAATGGGATGAATATATTCGTGGACTTTGACTTAATCCAGATACGCTAAAAGTATGAGGGGCATTTTTACTATTTCAAAATATTTCAGTAATCATTTAACCTATTAAAGAATTCAAAAATTAAGAAAGATAACTGGCGACATTTCGATCAGGAAAAGTATAGGATTAAGTAGAGAATGGGCATACTGAATTTTTTACAAATATATATATAACCATCTTCCATTTTTCGCCAATTGTCTTCCATCAATCTATCATTTCTATCAACCGCTCCTATTGATTTTCTTACGACTTTCAGTCACTCTTCCGACTTTTGATCCTCTTCAAACGATTATCTTTTTATTGAAGATAAATCATGGAAGTCTCACAGAGACGAAGCTATTTATATGAGCTGGCTTGAGTGATCACTTTACGGACTTCGGCAGACTTTATCTCTATGATATAAAATCCAGTAATTGTGTCCAGTAGTTGAGGACATGCATATAAAAATGTTTATCTTTTTCATTTTCATTGCCTCTCATTAATTTATTATGCTGTGTATCTATTAGAATAGAATATTTTTTATCTTTCTTTTGCAATCTCTTGTTCTTGTCACGTTATTATATCATTTAATAAAAAAATATCTGCGTTACCTCATTATCATTTTACTTCAGTGCACCTTAAACTGCTTGAAATAATTTACTTTTAATATTCACTCTTTACTGACAACACAGATTATAAAATTGTACAGAGATAAACTTAACCCCTTCTTTAGGCGATGGGAATTGGGATTCAGTGGAAGTATGTCTCCCTCAAATATATTAAGACACATCTTTTTGTGATAACTAAGACATTTTACTTTTTAGGAGTGTTCTATTTTCTCTTTCTCTGTATATTATTATATTATTCTTTTGCTACACACTACACACGTACATATAATCGATTATGTAATACGTATATTTGCGTACCATATCTTTCACATTCAACCTGGTTACGCTGAAATAAAAAAATTCGTCATTATTATTTAAACAAGTCAAACGTATTGGAATCAGACCGTGCGCCAAGAAATTTGCCTTAACTCATGTCTATATATTTTGATGGTGTGACTGACACACTCAATTATTGCGGCTTACTGAAAGTAACTAAATATAACAATTATATTTGCAGTCATCATTTATTATTGTTATCTACCGTCCGGTAGGGAATTTGGTTTTTGATTTTACTTACCTGCGTCTGTATCTCATTTTAACTTCAATTCAATTTCAAAAATCTTCCGTCAAAGGTCTAAAAAATCTAGACAAAAAGAGGTTCATTTGTAGTCTCATCAGATAAATTGTGTTTTACGGAGATTTTAAGTGTGTCTCTTTCAACCTCTATGATTTTCCTAGCGATAATTATCATGCTTGTGTCATTTTTAGATCAGTCTAAAATGTGTAATTATTCTGTTTACAATTTTTAACCTCTGAGTTACAATATTCTGTTGTGCATGTTCAGTTCCATGATTTTTGTCGGAATGTCATTCAAAAGCCTACCCAGCTAATAATGATTCGACTAATTTGTTTTGTGTTCTTTGAAATTACTTTAGGAGTGTTCTGTTTTTCTCTCTCTACAAAGTTATAATGGTTGTTTTGCGAGTTGTATCGCATTTCTTTATTTTTATATCATCTCTTATTGTTCGTGGTATCCACGTGTGGTGTTTTATGATTAATTTCGTACAGTTTTAAATTAGTTTAGTTCTCGGTAAATTATAATTTTTCCCTTTCTTTTTTCCTTACTTTTTTCAGCCTCAATTATTGTTACATTTATATCAAACATAATAATTTCGCTGTCGGTCCATCTGTCCGTCCATCTGTCTGTCTATCCGTTTATAATTTCGTGTAACGTTCGTAATTTTGTTCTAATTCACGGCTAAAAAACAAAATAAACAGCTGGAGACGGCGCTTGAACCCCGGGCCAGCAAACCCGAACTGGCCTCTTTACGCATATTGCTACCGCCGCCTCTCCGTTCTTCCCAGCACAATCGCCAGGATTTAAATAGTACCTTAACAGAGGAAATATTAAAAAATATATATTTTTACATAAGTCGTTATTACTATTTCATGGGTGTCGGCTATAAATAAGTAAATATTAGGTCCTTACATATGAAATTGGCGTTTAGTATGGGAGGAACATAAAGCCGATTTTTTTTTATTATAATATATTTATTTAATCAAAGTATGTACCATTGCTATCTATGCACTTTTGCCATCTCATAGGTAGTTCATCGATCCCTTTACTAAAAAAACCATTCGGACGGAATCAATAAAATCTTTGAAGGCGGTTTGGACTGCCCCATAGGAGTTGAATTTTTTCCTTTGCAAGAAGTTATTCAAATTTCGAAAAAAATGGTAATCTGTTGGGGCAAGGTCCGGAGAATACGGTGGATGTCTTAGACATTCCAATTGAAGCTCCTCTAATTTGGTAGCCGTCTGTTGTGCAGTGTGTGGTCTAGCGTTATCATGAAGCAGCAGTGGCCTAGAGCGATTAACCAGCCTCGGTTATTTAGCAGCTATCTTTTCCATCATGGTTTGCAGTTGCTGACAATAGACATCTGCCGTAATCGTCTGGCCAGATTTAAGAAAGCTGTAGTGAACGACACCAGCACTAGTCCACCAAACGCTCACAAGTAACTCGCGTTTGTTGATTTGCTTCACTCAATTCGTGAGGTACCCATCTTTCAAGCTTTTTCACCTTACCAATTTGCTTCAAGTGGATTAAAACAGTTTTATCACTAACACCGCAGCCTGCAGCTAACTCGGATGTGGTTTGCGATGGATCCGCTTCCACAATAGCCTTCAATTCTTCATTATCAACTTTGGTCTCCGGCCGTCCACGGGGCATGTTCTGCAGGTCTAAATTTCCAGAACGAAAACGTTGGAACCAAAAACGCACTGTGTTTTCTTTTGCGGCACCGTCGCCATACACATCATTAATCCTTCGAGCCGTTTCTGCAGCATTGGTGCCACGGTGGAACTCGTACTCGTAAATAACACGATATTTCAAGTTTTTCATTTTGTAAACTGAGTGACGCAAAGAAAAAAACAATTGAGGAAAAAACAAATGAATTATAATTTTCAAAACACAAATACATGAGTAAATAGCTGTATAAATTTGGATTTGGAATTCCTAACCAAAGAGAAGATATTTGAGATCAAATTTGCCAGTACGGCAAAACGCCAATTTCATATGTTAGGACCTAATACTTATTCAT
Organism: Agrypnia vestita; assembly: GCA_016648135.1. Classification (NCBI taxonomy): domain Eukaryota; kingdom Metazoa; phylum Arthropoda; class Insecta; order Trichoptera; family Phryganeidae; genus Agrypnia; species Agrypnia vestita. The sequence continues at coordinate 6,220 of JADDOH010018954.1, forward strand.
TAGGAACCAGCATGTACCTTAATTTTTGACGGGTTACAGCTAGTGCTACACTAAAAGATTTACAGTATTGTACTCTGATTATAAATTATTATTTTAGACTTGTCTTTAATCGTCTGAATCATCTATTTTTTAAACACCACGAATACGTTTAATAACCAAAGTCATGACGATCAAGAATTTTTTTGTTACATTAATTTAAAAAAACGATTGTAATAAAATATCAAATAATTAGCTTACACTTCAGTAACATTATATATTTTTTTAATTTCCATAAGATTCTATAATAACAATACACAAAAGAACCCTTCACTCCAATGAAAAATATCATTCCCTTATGTGTTACAGACAGAGAAATAGATTTAGATTTTACATAAAATATTATATTATATCCTCAAGTATCTCGGTGGAGGAAGTGGTAGTTTATGTAATTATCTAATTAACTAGCCGTTAAACCGTGAAAAATCAGTACAGTAGTAATTTGCGTGTAACAGCGCTGATTGACGTGTCATACTCGGGCGCCCGGGCTGCATCAGCGGCTAGCCATCATCGGCGTTGTTGTAATTCCAGCTAGTTACGGATATACAGACATTCTTAATTAGGATAGTTGATGTCTAATTGGGTACATGCTTTCATTTATTGTAGTGTGGCCGACCACATTATTTTTGAAGTTTTAATTCTTTAGACGCTTTTAGAGTAAAATTTTAAGATGCAGCTAAATGCGTTAGCATCATGCAATGAAATTTTTATCACAACGAGGTCATGACTCGCCAATCAAAAGCTTAGACGGTGGTTCTCCCGGTGACGATTTAACCAATAGCAATTATTATAAGTGACGACTTCGAGTTGTTTGAAAATTAGTTATGAAAATTGCATATGCTCCGGGCGCTGTTTTTGTTGTTTATTTTTTATTTTTAGATGTGGTTTTCATAAAATAATTTTGATTGAATTCATAATTTATTATTATGGAGATTGAATTATGTACCAACTATTTTATTTTCTCTTCTTTATACAAACAGAAAGCAATTAGGCACGTGGGTTCTGTAATTAATGTGTATTTTAGATTTTTTATCCGTTAATGGAGAACTGTCATTGATGGCAATTGTAGTTTTCGTTGTAAACCTTGAGTTGGAACATAGATAGACCGAATGCGCATGAACTTTCTGTCAAACTAAGTTCCAGCGCAAGATATTTATTTATTTTATTTATTTATTTATTTATTTAACGCCCTTATGGGCTTTTACAATATACAGAATAATTTATTTTTTTTAATTACATAAGACAGTTAAAATTAAAATACAGTTAAAAATTACAATAATAATAGTTAAAAGTTAATAATAATAATACAGAAAAACATAAGAAAAACATAAAAACATAAGATAAAATAATAATAAAGTTAAAGGTAGAAATAATAATAGTTAAAGGTAAAATAGAAAGATTTATTGTCCATTTCCATTTTGTTGGGATGTAAACAATTGTATCAGCTTTGTCCTATAAACGGTTATACTATCAGCAAAAATGTCAGCCGCCTCTGCGTGCTCATTCCGTAATGAGTGTAATCTGGGAATTACAGAGTTTGCTAATGCATTAGTTCTGACACTTCCACTATAATAGAACAATGCACTGTGTCTTGATGACCTCGATGGACCATATAAGTCGATCAGACTAATAATCTGGGGGCAATCTATCAAACTATTTACGATCCTATAAAGAAATATTAGGTCTGTTACAGTACGTCTCACAGACAAGTTTAAAAGTTGTAAATAACTAAGGAGATATTTATAATTGATATCTTCCAAGCGTATATTTAATTTGTAATTAATAAATATACGACACAGCACGTGGTTTTTTTATGGTTTTCAAAAAGTATTAACTTATTTAACTGTAAATGAAAATGTAAATGTTTTATACGAACCGTAGGTTTTCCGAGAAAGTGTTCTCGACGTTTCGTTGAAGTCGTATTCAAGGAAACGTCGAGAACAGTTTCTCGGAAAAACATACGTTTCGTATAAAATATCCGTAACCATTTACAGTTAAATACGTCTAACGACCGTAATATTTTGACTAGTTACGCGCATGCATGAGTATTTTGTTTTGTTTAATATATTTTCAATATTGAAAAATAGGTTTTACCAAAATATTAGCTATAGCCATAATGCCATTTGATAAGTTAACAAGGTCTGACAGAACAACAAACAATATCCAACGTTTCCCTTTTTTGTAATTCATTGAAACGCGCGAAAAGTTCCGATCCTCTGTAAAAACTGTATGTACAAAAAATACAACATTCCTGTGGAGTTTTTTAATGATCGAATATCTGTCCAGCTTCCATTGTCGGGGCATCCCTGGGGAGGGATCCATCATCCCACCCCGCTGCCCCGACCGTCCCTGCCCCGCAGCCCACTGATTTACTTAAAATATCGGATAACACCGGTCCATCTAAACGGTTCTAACTCCTGTGTCGGTGGTGTAACGTAGATCTACATGTCATGTAAAATATGAAATACTAGCTGTTCATACCCGGCGTTGCACGGGTTAAGGATTAAGTTTAAAGTAAATTTGTGAGGGTAAACAAAAGTTAGATTCGAACGGTATAGATTTGCATCGAAAATACATCAGGGGAGGGAATAGGGTAAAAGAATAGGGGGGAATTGTCGTCTATGTTACCCGCCGAGTCCTTAAGAATAAGTATCCAAATTTTGAATCCGATCGGTCAAACGGAACAGAGTTGCATCGAAAATATGTCAGGGGGAAGGGAAGGGGTATAAGAATAGGGGGGAAATGTTGCCTATGTTACCCGCCGTGTCCCAAAGCATTAGTATGCAAAATTTGAATCGAATCGGATTAACGATGTGGATTTGTATAGAGAACAGACAGACAGACAGACATTGAGTTTTATAGGTATTGATCTACCTTATTTACGAAAACTAAAACGTCACATTTTTTGTAATCATCGAATAGACATTTTCACACCAAAATGACTGAATTAAACTATTACGAACGTACAGATTTTTTTATTAAAAAATATTTATTCATTACTCTCGTATTTTCGGCCAGTGTGTAAAGGAGAGCAGAATATTGCACGTCGCAGTTAAATCGAGCAACAAAGAGCACGACAATACCACACATTTCACGCAGGACAGAGATGGCTGTTGCTTGGGTTTCGTTGAAAGAGAAAACAATATCGAAAGAGCACGGTAGAGCCGCGTAACATAGACAAAGACGGACGGCATTCGACCGCGTCGTTGAATTAAGTTGTAATGATACGTCGGCGTGAGCGCGCGCAAATTCGATATGCCATGATTTTATGATAATTTATTAAAATAATGCAGATATGTATATTTACCTTACATAATTATATAAAGTGACTTTTAAAAAGTCTTATCTGTATTGAAAATATATATTTTTACCACATATTTATTTATTTATTTTATTTTGGGAAAAATTAACAGCAAAACAACAATCTTAACAAATATGAAATAATGTTTTTTAAAATTATGCCAATTACAAATTTTCCACTGAATATAGTAATTTACTTTAACTTACTTTAACAGCGAGTGGAGAGGGTGGAGGGGAATGTGGGACGGGAGTAGAAGGGAAGATATAATGTACGAATTAGTTTGGGTGCGGTGGTGTAGATATTGTTTGTTTTATGTTTCTTATTGTTGAGTTGAAAATGTCAATGTGGTGATAGTTTGTGTTAAATGAATTTGTGGATCTGTACATAAAGGAGTTTTGTTTTGAGTTGGTCTTACAAAACGGGAGATGAAAAATAGGTGAATGTCTGTTATTGTGAGTTGGGATGTGGTACGATATTCGTTGAAGAAGTTCCGGACTATCAACTAGATTGTGTGTTAAATATAGATATTAAAAACTATGTCGATTTTTAATCATGTAACACTGTTTTACACCACCGTTCCTGAAGGTATTTTTAGCACAGTCTTTTTAGAGCTAATCTAATACTCGTACATTCCGATGTCATTTGAGTACCATTTTAAAATAATGTTCTTTAATTACAAGACTAGATTATGTACCACACGAAATATTAACTGTTCCGTGCATTTTAAGTGTCGCGTGTATTCACAATATGAAGACGACCATTATTTTGAGAACTTAATTACTAAAGACCGCTATAAAAAGCATGCCGAATGACACAAAAATCTAATAGCGTTGTTATGATGATTGCAATTGTCCATTAAATCATCTTTTTTATAATTACATTAAATCGTGTGAAAACACCTTACGTAACTGAGTGCCGGTTGCATTAACTTTGTTTATGGTAATCTAGATGAAAACAGGTTGTTTGATTGCTGGAAAACGCAAAAATCCATGACTTAAACGAAAGATATTGTAATGGCGGCCGCTCATTTAACACTGCCTTTGTTAGGATTAAACGATAGATGTTTCAATACAACCGTGATACTATTTATCATCTGATCTCTGAATTTTGAAGCTAGAAATCGAACTGTCGGGAGCGTAGAAACCGGGGATGGATGATAAAGGAATCTAGTGAGAAAAAATGGTAAGCTGAGGGATAATTGAAAGTTTTACCTAATTATATAAATATCAATATGTAAATATCAATTATCACAGTCACGCTAAAGATATATAATTCTACTGCGCGTATAAACAGTACATGCGCCTCCATTTTTTTAATGTGTTATGTCGTTATCTTGCACCACATTCGCCTATTTGTTACATACAAGCTATTTGTTAGACAGTTGAGAGTTAGATTCTCTAATTATCTGTGGTGTATTGTACGGCGCCCGACCAGAGAAAATCCTTCGCAATGGTATTGTATCCTACAATGCCCCGAGCGCTCTTGTGAGATGAAAAGCGAGAGGAAGAAAGCAGGCGAGACACGACATCCATTCAGGACAGCGTGTCTCAGTCCTACCTTAATTAGTTTGTTTGTAACCGAAGATATTATTACATTTATTTACTGTTACTAATGAACACGTACTCTCACGTGGGTATACCTTTTAATTTCTTCCCTTATTTTTCCAAAAGTATTTATATGTACATAATTGCGGTGGCCTTTCTAGTTTTACCTCTTTTTTATATATAAACTTTTGATCATGTAACGGAATTATATCAAGTCATTTCTCTTTTCCTGGTAGATGTGTATTGTGGTATAATAACATATTCAACTCATAAAACTGTTAAAAGCCTCAATAATCGAAGAGCTTTTATGAGAATCGAAAGAGTGCAGAAAAAGTTTCTACGTATTTTGTCATAAAAAGCTGGTCAACACAGTTACCTTCACAGCTACGAAGATCGACTTACCTTTTTCAAGATGCACAAACTTGAGTCCCGACGGAAAATATCCGATCTCGTTGTGCTACACAGGATTCTCAGTGGAGCTATTGATTCTCTTTCTCTACCTGACATAAATTTGCATATTAAACCCCTATAAGAAACCCGGAATTCTTTAGAATAAGTCAGCACACTAATAATGTTGGTTACTTTTCTCCCATCACAGGGTTGTGTCGCTCATATAATATGTATTGTGCTGACTCCAATATTGATGTTGATATTCCTGCAGATACCTTATCTTCATTCAAAAACTCACTGCTAAACATCATCCATTTTCTAAACGATGACCTGAACCTATATGATCACAGTAGATTCAAACACTAAATATATAATACATATAAATCGACGGCTCCTACGTATAATATCGTAACCCACAAAATTCAATTTTACAGGAGAAGGATTTGAACATATTTTCGTCCGGTGTAAATCTAAATATTGCCCAATTTTTTTGAAATTTCGTTTCAATATTTTACTTTATACTGTAGTTTCATAAATAATCACAAAAAAGTCGAAATTATTAAAGGTATTTGTAGAAATGCACATACGATATTATACTTCGGAAAAGAAGCGACGTAAAATATCGTATAAATGACTTACAACATTTTACTTCGGAAAAGACGCGACGTTAAATAACGTAAGTGTTACGTACGATAATTTTCTTATGTTATTTTCTCACGCATATTATCGTAAGTGTTACATACGATAATTATCTTATGTTATTTTCCAACGTATGTTATCGTAAGTGTTACATACGATAAAATTATCTTATGTTATTTTCCAACGCAAATTATCGTAAGTGTTACATACCATAGTATACTTCGTAAAAAATATGTGATTGTTTGAGATACGATAAAATACGTCCGAAAAAAACGTTATTTATTGCAAAATATTTTTTTTTCTTTCTTGGAAATAAAGATATAATTAAATACATATGAAATACACAAAAAACTAAAAATCGTCGATTTGTGGGTTACGATATTATACGTAGGAGCCGTCGAAATGTACATGTAAAATTAGACATGAATGAATTTTTCATATTAGATATAATTTACTGTAATGATAGTTCAACGTTTTACAAAAAATAAGTCAAAAATATTGAGAGAAAAAAATGCAAACTTTGATGTCGCATATCTCAATAACTATTGATATTAGGTCATGATAGCTTGAACATTTTCGACTCATAATCAAGACAGAAATACAGTTCTGCGAGGTTATTGATGTTTTCCAAATAACCCTGTATATTCGATGTATTCCTTTCCTTTGCTTGTGTATTATAATTACAGTGATATAATTATTAGCAACATTCAACTTTTGATGATGATTTTACTTATATTATTCGTTCGGAAACTTTTTTAATGTATACATTCAATAGAAAAAAATATGGGTTGTTATACATCCACACTGAAAGGTCTCCAAAACTCTGAATTAATGTTTGTCAGGTGAACGCTTAAAGGTCGACTTTCCGAAAGTTACGCCAACTTTATATTTTACATCGATTTATTCGAGCGTTTTACTTTTGAGGAATATTGCGGAACTATTATAAAACCTCGAGCGAATTACAAAGAGGAATTATTTGATTCCGTGAAGTTACAATCGTGTTCTGTTCCTCGAATACTAGTCGACTGTACCCCGAGTCAATGAAAAGCGCGATAGCACTGTCATAAAACAGTGCATTTATTTATAATATGATTAATTAAATGAACTAAGTTTTCGCCACTTTTTTATATTGAAAATATCAACATGTTTCAAGGCCTATGGCCCCTTCGTCGGGATACAATTGTATACTAACAAAAATTAAATTCAAAAGTCGAAGTATAGACAATCAAACTATTTAAAAAGTTGTATAAGGAAAATGAATAGTAATAAAGTACCTACTTAACGTGAAAATAAATTTAAAAGATATTTATGTGTAAAAAGGACCTGGCTATTTATAATATTCAATTTACTGTTAATACTTTTTCTTATTTCGAAAATGTAAGATATTTTCAATATAAAAAAGTGGTGAAAACTAAGTTTATTACTTCCTCTCTTTTAACTCGTGGCGTCTGCTTGCTTGACGAAAAAACTTTGGATCGATTTTTTACCCTTTTTCCATGATCCAATCGAGCTGAAACTTTTCTATCAAATTTTATTTAAAAGATCTATCAAATTTTCGTTAAAAAAATTAATAAATTTTTGGATTTTTCAAATTTTTGATGGTTTTTTCATGCAACTTACTAAGTTGTATGAAAATATTTCAACGCGTCTAGTAGACACGGAACCTGATTATAGTATAATTTTGAATTTTTGGAAATGTTTTATTACTCCCTTTCGTTACCGAAGCCCAACGCGTAGGTTAAGCGCCAAACCAGTTTCCACTAGTAAATGAGAAAGGGAGTATAATAAAAACTTGGTTTTTATGGGTTACTTTTTTTAATTAATTATATTAATAATGTCATCACAAAATTATTTTGCTATTTTTGAAGAAGAAAACATTTATTTATAAGTTTGCACATTAATAAAAATATGAATTAATGTACATGTTTGGTTAAGAACTCGTTGTCTGAACTTATATTAGTATTTGGTTCGTAAGAACTGTAAACATATAGATACGTAAACAATGAAATATAAAATAACCCTTATAGATTCTATAGATTCTCGCGTGGTTTGCCTGGGACCTTTCTATGCAAACTCGTAATGTCTTCGTAACACCAGAAATCTGGACTGCCTTTAAAGCCTACCTTTTAGTGTTATGATGATACCGTCAACAACGACATATTTTGGATTGTACGCCACGTGCCTCTCACAGGTCAGACTTCGTTTCAATAGACTAACCGCATCCGTCAGATCTGTCTGGTCCACGACCCCTCTGGTCAAGCTGGTCCAACCACGTGCCGCATTATGTCAACCTGCCACCTCCCTGGAAACATGACAGTGCCTGAGTTTATTACAATGTTTATTATTCCAATTAAATGAAAATAATAATAAAAAATTCAAAACATATAATTTCATGATCATTAATTAATCCATTGAGATGATTAACTCAGAACTTTTCTGTTTTTCGTATAATGTACTCCAAGCTGGGCTTTCTTTATCTTCTTAATCTTGTAAGAAGTCCCAGTAGCAGCTATGTATTCGAAAAGAAAAAATTTCCTTTCGAAAAAAGATTCTTCTTTTTTTGGTAACCAAATTGTATTCTGAACACCCGTTACATTGACATTTGGATGACAGTGTAGTGTATTAAGTGTGACAATAAAAAAAAGTAGTCATCGCATATATCAGTAATAATAGCTCACCACACACACATTATCACAATCTGACACACCTACAGTCTACTTTCACTTCGGGATAATGGGCACAAATATACACTGTCATTATTTTTGCCTGTCTCGACACTTTTTCTAATGAGACAAGCGTGGTACAATAATAACTAGATAGAAATTTGTAAAACATTACATAAATTAGGTCCATAAAACAGTAAATTATGGCTGTCATTTAGATTTGAATACATAACAATGAAAAAATATTCATGTTAATACTCGCTACACGGCTGATTTTTTTAATCGATACAATTTTTGAAAAATCAATATACAAATAATTTAATTTGGTAATTTATTTCGTTTATTTTTTCTCGCCACTTAAGCTACATTTGTTAAATTATATAGGGTATTTTTTTAGAATTTTATTTCGAATAGGCAACACTTTTTTCAGCGACAGCCAATTTGGCAGCTGACAGCTGATTTGTGCTTAGTTCGGTTTATCATGTCACTGTGAAGTCAGAACAACGCTTGCAAAACGTGAAGCCAAACGAAGCTTGAAAATCGTGGTTTAGTTCGCGAAACTTACCGTCCATTATACGGTTGACATAATCGTCCATCCGTGTATGGACGATTATGTCAACCGAGTGTTACAAATACAGATGAAAGCAAAAATTGATGTATCTAACATTTTCAATTCGTGCTCGAATGGTTTAATTTTGTTTTTTGTAAATTTATCGCTTTAACTATAATTAGTGATGCAACAAATATGTATAGGTACGAATATTCGTATTCGCCGAATAGTAGATACTTACCGAATATTCGTATTCGCCGAATATCATCACGAATATTACAAACAAACTAGTTACAACTAAACGCAACGCGAATTACAGTTTGGCTGTGCACCGTGTATCCGAACACACCTACGCACTCTATTATCGAGGATTTCCCTAACATAGAATGAATGGATTTGTTGAGTTCTCAAGTTGTCAATTGTTACTTGTTTCACAGCATAACATGAGTTCTTTCATATAGTTTCGTTGGGTTATTAAGGTTAGGTGCTCATTTCATGTAGTTTTTGTTTTGTAATACGTATTGTTCGTTCCATTTTATTTCCCTTGTTTGTAAAAGTGTTAACTCTTATAAAATAATTTAAAATTAAATCTAATAACATGACCTCTCGTAAGCGTGAAAAAAGTGATGTTTATTTTTGATCTCTGGGAATGTACAAACGCATAATAGAAATGTTGTGCTTTTTAAATAAAAAATTTCCGATGGTAAATTTTAATTATTAAATCTCGTATTATTATTCGTATTCGTTATCGTAGGCTTGATATTCGTGAAAGTAGTATTCGTTGCATCACTAACTACAATCCGTTAACCCAGTCATCCTTCGTTCGTTTGCTTGTTTCTATTTCCAGAGAAACCCTTCCACAAGAAAATCCCTTTAAATCCACATATTCTTATTTTGAAAGGAGCCGCGATCCGTGGCCCACCAGTTATATTCTCTCGCCTCGCCGGTTCGCGCTGCCATTGGCGGATGAGCGGCCGTACATTGCGGGGAATATCTCCCCTGGCAATACCGTATCTCTCCCGTTCCAGGCCGTTCCAGGCGGTTCCAGGCCCGCTCCTCCGCTCTTCTGCGCCAGTCGCTAATTACCAGCTTTCGAGGTTCACTAAAATTGCAATCCTGTGTGCCTGGTTAATATTACAGCGTAGCATCCCCGAAAGGAGCCAGAAATATGATTCGGTAGTACGGCTGCATTCTTTTTTTTTTAATTAAGATGTTTTCTAATTTAATCTATGACATCGTGCACTTTAAAAACAAATATTTAAAACATAAGCCGTGCCCAAGTTCGCTGCATGCGACCTTAACTAACAATATCGAACTAAATAATTATACGAGTATAATACTAGAGGCTCTCATTTTCTCAAATAGCCTCAAAGTCGTTCTACATACGAAGCATAGTCTTCTTCTTCTTCTTTCCTGGCGTTTCACCCCTATGGAGTGTTCTTACCACAAAACATGTGTGTTACTTCGTTGGCAATGGGTGCGATGGTTGTATTTTTTCTCTCTTTTATTTTGGAAATTTAAATTGTAGCCGATTCATTTTGGGATAAACATTATTCTGTGTGGATGATTCAGTTCTATTAGTAATGGAAAAAGATATGGGGTACATACTTACTTACTTACCATCACACCGTTTCCCCGCGGGGGTAGGCAGAGAGGATAGAGCGCCATACTCTTCTGTCCTGACATATAACTTTCGCTTCGTCTACATTCATACATCTTCGCATGCAAGCTTAACGGTTGTTCAGGCTTCTAACAGGACCATCTTCCAGTATCTGGTTAATCTGGTCATGCCACGTCTTCCGTGATCGCCCTCTCTTTCTGGCGCCGTCAACACTTG
>JADDOH010018955.1:0-33288 GCA_016648135.1 Agrypnia vestita
AGCGTACAACAGTTTGGGTCCGGAGCTCACCGTCAAGTGAAAGTTTGAAAAATTCTGCGTCAGGTGTTTGTGGAGGAGTGGGTTTCTCCAGCGACGCCGTTAATGTGTTTTGCTCGGCTTCTAGTAATCCGTATATTTACTTTATTATCGTCATTATACAATGTTGAGAAGGTTGGATTTTCTAATTGCTTCGGTGTTTTCATCGCGATTTCTGGTTTATTATTATTAATATTATTTGTATTAGAAATTTGATTATTATTATTAAGAATGTTACTCCATGCGGTCGGAAGTCGAATGCTATCGTCTCTGTTGTTCATTATAATATAATTTACCAATTTTGCATTTTTATATTTTTTATTTTACTACGTGTAATTCATGGTTCAATGTACTGACTGCCCAATACTTTCTCTAGGACCAATATTAAGTCTCGATTTTTTTACGTTTTGAACAGCCGCCGTATTAAAAAAAAAACCTATGGTTAAAGTACTAAGCTGAAATATTTCCGCTTAACAGATTTCGAATAATTTGTACAGAAACAATTGATCGAAATCTGTTAAGAACGATGGGTATTATAGTGTGCACAAAATTCATTACAGATTATATCCGTTTTTAGATATACAAATATTATACATTTTCAGATAAACTTTTGATTACGATCGACGAAATTTGAAATTTTCCATAAATCTAACGGTTTCATAAACGAGTGTCACAGATCCTTAAGAGTATTTTGATTGGGAAGCTAAACTAGTAGCAAAACATCTAGACTAAGGGCCCGCGATCGCCAGACTTACGTTATCTGACCTGAAATATTTTCTATAGATGCATACTATAGTAGGTAAGAATGTTTGGATATTATGACATTTGAGTTAGGGGGATTTTGACAGATAACAGGTAATACAAGTACAAAAAAACCATAAGCATAAAAATAACAGATCTGATTTTTTAATACGTTTAACGAGACAGTAATGTACGCTCACATTAATCATTTCCAGACGCTTTTCGAGGATCATTTCTTCCGCCAGACGCATTGAAGCTCTATAAATAATAATTTCATTAAGGTTATAGTAAAAAATCTGAATTTTGTATATTTTATTCGGGACACTTTTTAACAATATTACCCCATACCCATTTTTGTACTTGAATTACATGTTATCTGCCAAAATCCCTTTCAATCAAAAGTCATAATATCCCAACCTTCTTACCTACTACAGTGTACATCTACAGAAAATATTTCAGGTTTGATACTATGACGTAAGTCTGGCGGTAGCTGGCTCCTACTCTAATACGATCGAACCTCAAAAAAAACGTTTCATTTTTTCTCCGTTCATCTCGAGATGTGGCATGGCGCTGCGCAGCGTTTAAACTGTTCATAAATACCGACACTTTAGGGATAAGTAATTTGGCGCAGGTAGATCGGACCGCGCACCCTTTGGCGCAGTTGATGGCGAATTGATGCTGCCTCGGAGGTGCCATTTTTTTTTCTCCTTTTGCGCCCATATTAACAACTTCATCGCGGACTCCATTAAGCCGTAGGTGGTCGATCAGGCGCGGGATATTTAAATGAATACACACCCCACTCAGTTTAAGGACAACCGTAAGGCGGGACCGTGAGGAGATAAGTCTAACTGTATTATGTACTCTATTTTACAAAGTTCTTTATCCCTTATTATATTTTAGCATAGCTAAGAGGTATACGGACAAATCATGGAATAAGAGATACTCTAAAGGAAAAACCACAAAAATGTTCTTTGTAAGTTATGTATATACGATGCTACAAAAATTCTACATATATATGGAAGAGGTTACGAGCTAAGCCAAATGCTATAGGGACATGGTTGCTTCAAAAGCTATCTTTTCAAATTCAAGAGAAGCCTCGATAACATATGCCTGTTTATATATGTTTATATATTTCTAACTTATTTATAACATTTACTAATTAAATTTGTGTTTGTAATGTAAATGTAAAAAAAAAAAAAAAAATTGAAATTGAAATTGAAAATTGAAATGCCCTTGTGATACCGAAAAGGAGCATACCCTGGAATACGAGATATTTGAGTGTATCTAACTATCTATCTATTTCAATGTACCAACCCGTCCTTAATGACGAACAATGCTTTTCCGACTGCAAAAATTCAGTTAATTAGTACGCAAATGCAATACGAGAATGGCATTGACTTAGTCGCAGACACAAAGCTTATTCTTAAGCAAAAACATCATTGGCTTAAAACCAACGAACAACGCACACGTAAACTTAAGCATGATAGATTGATAGATGAGCATTAAAAAAAATGTGCACCCGGGATAACACTGACCCCTCTGGACCTATAGAAGTGCTGAAAAATGAAAGAATTGAGGCAGATTACATAAAATACCTAAAAACTATTGTGATAAAAACAAAAAATCTAAATGATGATTATTCCTTACCCAAGTTTAATACATCTATGCCTAAACAAATGTTCACAAATCCGTGTATGATAAAGCAAGGAAAAATAATAAAGGCTACTTTAAAAAAAAGTGCTTTCATTATCATTCTTGCTTTCGCCCAGTTTCGGAACTCATTGACCAATCAAGGCCCAATCAATCTTAGTACATTTTTATTTGATGTTCGTTCCAGATTGTTCTGGAGCGACCCACAGCCTTCCCTACGGAGTTGCCAAGAAGATACAATCTTAGCGGACATAGATAGTTGCTATAGAACATATAACGTAGAACATAGATAGAGGACAAGATACATAACGAGTCCAATCCACCTATTGCTCATTTCGTTAAACAATGGTACACAGATTTTGCGTCGGTGGCGCCATCAGTCCTTAAACACAGACTTTCAAGTATCGTTGGCATCAGTAGATTCACAGTGCATCAGTATGTGTTGGTGCCTCCATCTGTGGCCACATCTCATCTCTGCATAATTTAAATATGTCATTATATCACGCCGAGTAAATGCATTTAAAAATCAAATTAACCCTTCCATGTGTCAGATGTTCCGAGAAAAACGTCTCGCCAACTTTTTGGCCGGTGTTGACATGTGAAAAATAAAAATGAGAGGAAAAAAACCCGGCACTAAAAACAAAGGTGTGCTGGTCCGGACGCGCATTCGAGAAACATCCTCGATTCGGGCATCTGTGGATCTAAACATCTTTTATATTATTTTTCACAATATTTACACGCGAACAATTGTCGGGATTTTTTAATGCGGTATGGCGCGAAATACACGGGTACAACAGGATGTCGAAAATAAATACGAGTGTGTTCAAGATTTTATTCGATATTTGAGAATCTAACAGAGTCAATATTTACGTTTTTAAGTGTTATTTTTGTTTTGTGCATATTGAGATATGTCTCATTTCGTTTTGTTTGATGAGAAACTCTAAGAAAAAGACAACATTGTGTCATCACCGCAACTACAATCTTCTTTAATGCGGTCGTATTTGTTGACAAATCATGGGAATATAATAGGGTGGACTGTATACATTTAAAGGTGAAGGTAAAAGAAGCTACCTTACGAGTCAACGACACTTCTTTCAAGAATTACTAATCTAATCTGCAAAAACACCACTTTCCACACACTTTTATAACGTCCGATGATGTCCGGAAGCCGACGATAAGTATGGATAATCACCTGATGGTGACGAGAATGCTTCCAGAAGTGGCTGTCAATATTTGGTGATAATTAAAGATGACGGACGATGGAATATAGTAGGAGTGTGTAGGAATATAGTAGGAGTAGGAGTGTAGGAATGAAGAGGTAGAGGGAGACCGTAATAATTTTATAAAAGTCCGTATTTTACGTAAAAAAACTTGGCCTAATAAATATCGAAAAATTGTTCCAGAGAGGTTGCAAGTTCAGAGAACCATTATGTTCTTATATAATGATTCCGTCTCTAAGAATTCACAAACTGCGCTAAGATCCCGTGTGCCAGCGACGAGAGGCTTTGTAAATACGGTCTCCTTAATGGCTCATATTAAAACACAAAGATAGAACCTTCACGGCGTTGCACACAATACAAAATAAAAAATCAAATGAGTCCTAACAAACACGAAAAGCCTTTTAGTCTCTTTTTTGGGAATGTAAATGATACGCCCTTTTAAAATTTGTTTAATATAGTCACAGGAATAACAAATCAACTTTATTGTATGCATTATTTAAATCTTGAAGACCTGTTGCTTCCTGTGTCGCGGATGATTAGTTGGCCGGGCGAGGTGTCGGTTTTGTGGCTGATTCAAGGCAGGTCAGGTCACACCCGCCTTGCGGAACCTGCGCACGGATGACACTTTGATCTCACGTCTCTGAGATCTGGCCGACATATATAGTAGCGTATTTCTGTGTACAATATAATATAGCAGGGAAATCGTAGTTAGCTACGCGCTTAACTCTTGTAATGTCCTTGGACAAATCTTGACCGTGTTCAAACGCCATTAAATTTGGGTCCATGTTACTGGGAGTTACTGGGTTATGTTTGTGTATTTTTTATTTAATTGTACAAAAATTACATCTAGTACATAATTTTTTCATAAACGTAAGATTACAGAATATAAATTATACTTATATTTCACATATAGAGCGCTTAACTTACGAAAAGTAGTGAATCTAGTTGCTTCCTTCACATTTGCTTGCAGTTCATTGAACAATTTAGAATCTTTATAGTATAAACTATTTTGCGTTCCTGACAGTTTCATTTGTGGAAGTCTAAAATCCTAACGACTTCTCCTAGAATAAAGTTTTTATTCATATTGTTACGTGTCGTAGCACGGTAGAAATGAAATGACTAAACTCGTATTTCGTAATTGATCACCCGTAAAATAAACCTTTATTATCGCTTCAACATTTTATCTCACATTTTTATTCGCTGGAAATGCAAGACTACATTTTAAACTCAAAGAACCGCTCCGCTTTTCTTTCGTTACTCCGGTAAGAACTTTTCTAAAATCTTGGCTTTCGAATTATCTGTTAGTTCGTTATTTCAACGACTGAGCACACCGGCCCGCCGTTCTGCGCATGCGCCACTTATCTATGGCATGCGCCTGCGCTTGTCTTCGTCTGTCAAATGTCAACGGACGACTCGTTACAATATAATATTTTTATTTATTTATCTTAATTATTTAGTTCCATACATAATGCTGTGTGGGCGAATACATGATTTCAGTTTCATTTAAAAGATTTTATAATAAAATTTTTGCACTCCTGTTTAAACTTCTTTATATTCACTGTATTTTAAATTATTTTTGGCAGGCTATCGAAGATTTTAAAACCTTTGTACATTAGACAATTTTGTGAGGTGCTTCTTTTTCTTCGGAAGTCTTGTGCTGTCGCCCCCTCTTGTATTATGTGAATGAAAATCCTTATTTAGTTTCGTCCTTATCATTATCATCCTTATCTTTATCAAAGTATTTGGATAATAGTCTGGGTTTGATTTTAAATATTTGTACCAATACATTATATTTTATTCTTTGATTTACTATTTCTAAATTTAGGTCAATCAAAATTTTGATGATGTTGTTATATATGATGGAACTAAACGATTTTTTGTCATGTTTGATTTTTTATGTCAAGACAAGAACATTTTGTACAATTTGTTGCTTAAATGTGATTACCTTAAGCTATTTTAGCACAGAGCTAATTTTTGTATATGTGTTACATCTTAAATTAGTCCTCATGGGCCTGTTCCAAAAATAATATATTGTTGAACAATAATTGATATGCGGAGTGACAAAGAAGTAATACACTAAGTTCGAGGTTTTTAGGCTTAGTTTCTATATTATTCTGTTTAAAAAAAAAACTTTTTGCTGATTTTCTTTTTAATCAATAAGATATGTTTATCGAAATTCGGTTTATTTAAATACATGAAATGGTCCCTCCTAAATATTAGATTTTATTCACTGCCTTGCGAATAAAATTTAAGTCGAAACTGCACTCCGTCTTCGGCCGAGAAAAATAACGGACATGTTACCACCGAAACGGTAATTGCGCATTTAAACAATTTATAAATATTTCCGTTTGGACATTTATTTTTATAAATAATTTAGATTGTACTTCAGTAGACGACATTTTTTTGAAAATAAACTATGTTTTCAGCATTAAAGAACCGGTCGTTTCCAAGCTGCGGTAACAATTAGCGATTAGCAGAAGGCTACAGAATAGTTAGAAAATGGATTAATTTCTTTTAAATTATACGAGATACGTATTTAACAATCTCGTTTGAGGTTCTGGCAGCATTAATTATTGCTCCGTCTGCTATTCTGGTTTTTATACCATTATAATAAGTAGTAGGTAGTTTTTTGCGCACTCTTAATTGGGCATATGGTGTAGTAAATAACAGGTTTTGTAATATCATATATACATACCTTATAAAAAGAATACCGAAAAAACTAAGTCTCTTATCTCCATAACTGCTGTATAACTACTGTAACTAATATATTAGGACATTCTTGCTTGGACATATTCGAATCATAAGTTAGGAATCTACAATTTTATATTTAAATTAGATAAACATAATAATTAGTGTAACAATAAAGACTTTACATGCTACCTTCCTAAGTTGCTGTTCGTGTTTATAAAAGGAGTTTTCTACATAATACAAAGTACCTAATACAATTCAATCTCTAACAAATATGTTTAAAGCACAAAATGAAATATACAAGATGTCTCATACCTAGTAGCAAAAACTTTACAGGTGGATTTTACTTTGATAACGAATCTAAAATATTCAAGCTACTCAAATAAAATGATAAAATCCTTGTAAAAAAATTCAATTTTTACAAGGTTTTTATCATTTTATGAAACTTTTATCAAAGTAAATGAATTTTTCACTATCAATTTAAGTTACTGTAATGATAGTTCAACTTTTTGCAAAAAAGAAGTCAGGAATATTGAAAAAAATGCAAATTTTGATACAGCATACCTTCGTAACTATTGGGTCAGGATTGCTTAAGCATTTTCGAGTCATTACAAGGCAGAATTCCACTAAAGTTTTAGGTGCTAGCTATGATACACTCTATATAAAAAAATGCGATATGAAATATATTATTGGAAACTAATTTGCATTCATTCTTAAGCTCTTCATTCCTTATTCCATTGTTGATGTATTTGGTATATATGTATATATTTACAGGCAACGTCTGGGTTGGAAAATACAGGTGTAGGAGGTGTTAATAGTTAAAAACATTTCTTTTATATTATTAATTGATATGGCTGTTACTTTATGGTGCAACATGATTATTTTAATTAAAACAGAATTTAACATTGTAATACACACGTTGTGCTAAATTTAACAATAAATAATCACCGCCGTCGTTTAAGAAACAACAATTTTTCATAATTCGCCAATCATATAATTAATACCAACCATTCTTTCGATAATCACAGGCTAAAATCATCCTCATAAAGAAACTGTCGAAATCCAAAAGAAATCGAATTTTGAGAAAACACTCATAAACAACATCACATTCCTATAAAAGTCTCACACAAAACACAAAAAAATCACCCCATTATTCCGCGACCTGTTACTCTACTCAAATATGTTCATAATTTCTGTATTTAGGTTAGTTATAAATTACACATAGTCGCCGAAAATTTAACTCTACGTGTGCGCATTACAAAGTTCAATTTAGTATAAATAAAAAACATTTGCTTTATTTTTGTTATAATTTTTTTTTGGATTACTTATACCATAGTTCAGTAGCAAAAGTAGTCTTCCAAGACTAGAAGAAAATACATGTGGCAATACAGGTAGCAAAGCAGTACAAGACAACGAATTTGGAAGAGACACCAGTTGGTCCGAGCAACTTTATCGATACCAGAAATCACTGCAGCTTTACGATGACGTCAGACCCGGCGAGAAGGACGCTTAATGAATTCGAAGAGCTGTTAAATAATCCATGAAATTTGCGGCGTAATTACGGCCGCCAGAGATGATTTATGGTAGCGGAGATTTGATGGAAATTGGAATTAGGCATCGACCGCCTGCCCAGACGCCTCGTATTTCAGGCGGACAGCGAGAGAAGTATTTACGACACCCAGAACTACTGTAATAATATGTAAGTTCATAATATATTAGATCACTACTGCAACAACAAGAAGCGGTGACCAAAATGTAGACATGAAAAGTTGTTAATTAAGGGGTCATGCCTTGTCAGGGATTAAAAAAAGATAATAATTAACTTAATAATCATAATTAGAACAGCAAAATCAAAAAAAAAATGTTTTAAATGCAGTCGATAATTATATTTAGAATGTACTGAATTCTAGATTTCATAAGAAATAATTTAACTCTTTCCCTTTCAAAATCATATTTCCAAATCAATATTAAAAACAAAGGCAACAATATCCACTTCAATCGATCGATTCCCGAGGATGAGTCACGTGACAAAATGGCCACTTCATACGAGTTGAAAGATAGCAATATCCAATCATGTAAATAGCGAAAGCAACAATGTGCACTATTTGGTAGCAAACACAGCAATTCTATAGTTAAAAGTTATAAAATATATACTTGTACATCTATATAAAAGGAAAACTAGGGTGGCCATTTTTTTTAAAACTTATATCTAAGAAAGTGTAGGTTTCACAGATTCCAAAGAAATTTCCTTAAGGAGTGACAGGTTTTTTTTATATTTATCTCGGAAACACCTCAGGCTGCCTTCGACTTTATACCCCTCATTTAAAGAAATGTACTTTAAGAATGTGTACAGGACTTTTTTTTAAAAAATATTATTAAATGGACGAGATATAGTCATTGTCTCAGACTGCCTTTGAAGAAATGGATTTAAAAAAATGGTTTATTGTTGATTTTCTTAAAAATAAGTGTGCACGCAAATATTGAGCTAGGTTTCTGCGACCTTGATATTTTTTATCATTTAATTTAATTTGCCTTGTCTGTTTCATTTTTACATATTTTTATTTTACAGTTACCTACTTTCTTAGAATATTTACTAAATATTCTATTTGTCATGGTTAAAAATATCATACACTCCGATACATTGTTTCTAGAGCTGTATAATTATTAAGGCTAGTGGAAATTTGTATGAATAATAATAATACAAGCATAGACAACAGAATGGTCTGCTCTAAGATAGAAATTCATAAAGTTACATCGTCACTTAGAATTGTGTGACCTGTTGACTTTATTACTATTTTTATATGTAATTTTTTTTGATGAATTGTAATTTATAAATGAATAAAGTAGTTAATTTAAAAAATGTACCAAATAACATCCCTACGAGAGCACAGTTAAATTTGGCGATTCGTGTATACATCCGTCATAAACTTTCGGCAAAATAACTAATCGTATGTGCTATAATTTATCTTTTACTAGGAGTTTTTAAAAGAAGGAAGAAAGGTAAAACCTTTAATATTGCAGGAATTGTATATTATGATTATTTTTTAATCCCCAAATTACAGGATTTTGTAACGCGGCCGCGGGCGATGTAATTTCGTGCTATTAATGTGTCAGATTTAACGTTTCGGGGCATTATTAACTACCCCTCTTCGGGCTCTACACATTTTTTACATAAAACCGGTGTATTTTATTAGATTCGGCACTTATCCCTTTATATTACATTTTAAAATGATATTTTTTGAAGGGTGCGGTGAAAGCGGTGCTAACCGGTAATTGAACCAACGTTCGACCAGATATTAATTGATGTAAGCAGAAGAGAAACGGATCTCCATCATTATTAAAAACTTATCAAGAGCGTTCTGGATATCATTTTTTTAAAACAATGTGATCTAAAATATTATTGTCCTCAGTCACTCTTTTCAAATTTTCTAACTTACATTTATATCAAATTATCGGAAAAATTTTCAGCCAAAGACAGAATAACCTAACACCACAAAATAAAAAAATATATATTTAAAGAACCACCAAAAGGAGTTTTAATCACTAAGTACATTGTACAAATATTACAGGAAAAAAATAAAAAAGTCATCATCATCTTCATCCCCTTGTCATAGTAGGGTCGGGGGCCCAAATATTCGACAAGGTGCTTCCATATTCCCCTGTCTTGTGTTGCTTCCGTATGATTAACCAGTCCAGATCCATTCTGTTTTCATAGACATTTTTATTGTTGTTTTACCCAGCTTAATCTGGGGTGGTCGTCTTCTTTCCGGGGTTGCCAAGGATACTTCTTGGCACTTGTTCCTCTGGCATTCTTAGCACATGTCCAAGTGACCTCGTATGTGATTTTTCTATACGTAGCAATAGGGGCTGCACGCCGAGTATGTGCTTTATGTCAGCACTTCTCACTCTATCCATCGGTGGGACTCCCGCTAGCCTCGTTAGAAAACTCATCTCGGCAGCCTGGATCCTTGTATCCCTGGGTACGTTACACTGTACCAATTCCTCTGATTTTTAAGATTTGTATTATTATTTCTGTTTTTAATATTTAAAGCATTAAATTTGTGGTCAGACATTTTAACAAAATGTTATTTATGTTAGTATACAACCACTAAAAAGTCATTTATGTCCACCGGTTCCAAGACGTAACCCGTCTCTTCTTCAGGACAACCACTACACTAGCATGTAAATATCACTACACACCACACCATAATATTATTTACACACCAATATCCTCACAAAATACTCTTCTCATGCGTGTTACTCTAATCAAAGACTGACATGCAGTGTACAAGTCAGCCTTTAGTTAAAGTACAGTTGCCGGCAAACTTCTTGAAATTTTTTAGCGTAGTTGGGGAATGCGCAGAAGACAAAATTTGGGTCTCTTTGGTGGAATGGTACATGCGTAAACTTCTCCCCACTATGTCGTAAAATTTCAAGATGTTTGCCGGCTACTATAACATGCATGTGAAGATTATTTTGTAAAGGTGTAAATAATACTATGGTTGTGGTTGTAGTGATATTTATATGCCAGTGTAGTGGTTGTCCTGACGAAGAGACGGATTACGTCTCGAAAGCGATAGACAAAAAGTAATTTTTGGTGATGATATACCAACACAAATAACGTTTTGTCGGATATTTGCGGCAATTAAATCGGAATAAAAAAGTTATTTAAAAAAACATTAAAAAATCATATAAGGCGTTTTTAGAAAAATTAACTTTTTGGACATAAGCCATGCTGGCTCTCATGTACAGAAGTAAAGAGGCATTTTCTCGAAAATTCAATGCCCGTACTGTTTTGTTATCCCTATATTCCCATGAGCAATCAAAGCGCTGTGTGGAAGGAAGAAGCGGGGAGAAATTACTATTCAGATGTAGTCCCCGTCAGGTAGCTGCACACCTGACAACTGTCTGTGCACCTATTCCGTGACGCACATCGACAACTCTGTTTAACTTCAATAGAATGAGATGCACGTGCGACCATGGAACCCAAACACGCTGTATACAAGTCCTGAAACGGACGATGGCTGGCTGTACACGTACGAGTAGATAGATTAGAGTGGTCAAAATATGGATTAGATAAAATAGTTTACAAGATGTTTGTGATGATTTATATAGCGCCGTTTTTGCGTAAAAGACGCTTCAAGGGCGCTTTACAGATACGACATCCTGAATAAGTAAATTTTTATACTCTTCTCGAAAGATTCATGATTTTCCATAGATCTCAACACTGGAGGCAGCTGATTTCACATAGCTAGGCCCGCAATGCTAAAAGCACGTTCCGCAAACTTGATGGCTCCAGGTCTCCTTGGCACTACCAGCTCGCAGAGTGCCTGCTATTTAGCTGACCGCAGTGTGAGCCGCCTTCCAGTGATATTGTCCGGGATACAGAGGTCCATCAAACATGAGATGCAGATTGGATGAAAACTGAGACTTCTAAGGACCCTCTAAGGGTCTTCTAAAATTTCTAAACCTTCTAAGGAACCTCTAAACCTTCTAAACCTCTAAAACCTTCTAAGGAAATCAAATATCGTATTGAACCAACCTAGATGCATTGATGAAAATTTTATATATATGTATATAAAATTTTCAAGAACAGTATACTAGATTTTATCCCCAGGGGGGCGTCATTAATCAGGGTATATTAATAATATCTCATAGAGATGAAGCTATTTATTATATGGGAAAGTAGTTAAAGATTTCTTTTTTGGGTGTTCATAAGGCATAAGATCTGTCATATGGCTGGCTTAAGTGATCGCTTTACACAATGTAACTTTCACCAATTTCACCCATGATACGACTACCACATCTATCAAATTTTTGGAAGTTAGGTAACCTTTCTAATAAGCTTATTATTAGCCTATTTCCATCAAAATATTAAAACATAAGCATTTTTAATTTGCAGTATATCCATTGGGGGTATGTAACGTGTAGCTTATTTACAGTTCTATGGTTTAAACTATATAAAAATATATCCAATAATAATAAAATAACCCTTTTTATCTGTATTAAGTCAACGTCTATTGACCGAGTGAAAAAATTAATTAATATTAATTTGAATGATAGAAATTGCTACGTTCACGTTTCCTTGATTTACTCAGTAATTTGTTTAATGGAGATACTGCTTTTTAGCTTAGTGGGGCAGCATAATATGTATCTTGACTACAATGTACAAAGAAGATTTGTGAAACACTAAAAAAATTGCAGAGCAACAAATAACTAGGTATGTTATAATATAATGAAGATATCGAGACGTTTTTCCACTACGTTATGAGAACTCTTTCGAAAGTTAACATGCCTGATGCATTTTTTTAAATACATTTCTCCCCAATGACAAAAAAACTACCATCTTTATTTAATGCGATGAAGAACATTTCAATAAAAATACTAGGTTCAAGCCAGTTTTCTAGTTAATATTCATCATCATCATCATCATCATTATCAGGTATTTTCAAAGTATCTACTTTCAGGATGAAGGCCTCTCAAGTAACTCTCAATCTTCTGATTATGTCCATTATTATTCGCTTATGACGCATTCCCACAGAATTAAGTGATTTGGGTACACCAGCGGGTTTGGAGGCAGCCTGCCGGCTTTTTAATTCCTTTCGGGTACCACTGGATGATTGCATTCGTCCAGCTATTTGTCCGTCCTCCGAGCGATGTGGTGTATCCACTGGCATTTCATTTTCATGGCCTTTTAAAAAAATTATTATTAAATTAAAATGATGAATCAAAAAATATCATTTTTAAAAAACATTTATTACTGACGAAGAAGTAGATACTTACATGCATGCCATAAGTCATGCCATTACAATAATTGTCAAACTAAAAAACATTAAATATATTTTTTATGTATTAAAATTATTTTTTAATACATAAAAAAAAAAAATATTTTTACAATCTTTTAAAAATTGTAAAATATAAGGCAGCAGATCGAAAGAGGTCATCTTAGTAACTTCACCTCAGAAATTGGCTAAATATCTAAAATGACAAAGATCCTACATACATCCTATAATACATGAAAATCCAACACACTGCAATATATACGCCAATTTTAAACAGAAAACAGCACAGGAAGAAAAAAAAGGAAAAAGAAATATTTGAATGGCACTAATAAATAATTAGGAAAGTGCAGTGGATTCGAACTCGTGACAGACGCGCGCAAAGCGCTTTGTTCCTAGTTCAGAAACATTATAATGAAGAAACCCAAAATAAGCTTCATACCTTTACTTAGGTACCCGGGCGACTGACTGCAAGCTACATCAATCGCCTTAAAAGCGAAAAAAAAATACGTGCAGGGAGCGAATGAATAGACAATGACTTCGTTTGTTTTCGAATTTAAATTTGGAATGCGCCGTTGTCCCGTTTGAAAAAGGAACGTCGACATGTGTTCCTCGTCTGGTTGTTTTTTGTTAATCCGTGAGCCCGGGTGTTAAACAGAGTGTTAAATCGAGAATATTTGTTAAGATGTCGGGTGATATACGTTAATTTTGTAATGAGTCGCCGCGCAAAGAAGTGATTTTCTATGGTTCTCCGCGGTCGGGCGGGACAAAAAAAGAGCGACACATCTTTTATCTGCGGTTCCTTTTTTGAATTATGAACATTCGTTCCGAGTTTGACGTTTATTATTTTATCGCTGCGTTTTTTGTACGCAGGCTTTATTAATAATGAATTTCAACCATACAGTACGGGTAATAGTGTTATGTAAATATTTTTTTATTATTCAGGGCGACCGGTACTGAATGACGAGACAAGGAAGATTCTTTTATGTACAAAATATTATGTTGTGTTATTTTAACATTTATGTTAATTAAGCGCTTTAATTAATACATCCAATAAACAAAGCGAATCTTGAGAAAGTCAGAATGAAGCTGCAGACGGAATTCTCAGATGAATGTGTTAAAAATACATAGTAATGAATGCTGTCTGCCAAGCAAGAGAAAAAGTCTTTCTGCGACCTTTCATCTTAGTTACCAGTCTCTGCATGGGTGGCATGGACCCCACACTTACCCAAAAAAATAATTATGGAACGGTTTTCGCAGTCTCGTAGCTTCGTATAATATGTGTGTAGGTATGTACCAAGTGTAACTAAATTAATAATTGAACCAGGTACACCCGTCAAAAATGACGTACTGTATATATTTCGACCGCGAGTTGAGGGTGTGAGAACATTAGCATCTAGCGGAGTGTTAGTGACGGACATCGTTACATAGAGAATTATGGCCTTTTACACCTAATTGTTTTAAAAATCTCGTCATTATTCGTGTGGTAGTATTATTGACCGACATTGTTACATAGAGAATTATGTATTTTGATTAAATATGAGTGAGTTTTTAATATAAATGAATAAGTTTTTTTTTAAAACAGATGCGAATACGCAATACGGGGATAAGTGTATAATGATAACATCTTCACGGAAATTTTTTATTACTCGCTTTCCTAGCGTCGCCCGACTCGAGCCCAACGCGTAGGTTAAGCGCCAAACCTGTTTCCACTAGTCAATGAGAAAGGGAGTATAATAAAAACTTGTTTTTTATGGGTTAGTTTTTTTAATATTTTTTTGCGCCGCATATGAATACCATTTTTGAAATCAGAACACTCGACTTTACGCGTGACAAAAAAAAAATTCCTTGAAGGTGTTTTCATTATACACGTTAGCCCGCAATACGTGTCGCATCAATATTCGTACTATTTACAAAATAAGCTTAACGCCAGCGCTATGAAAATAGGACTAACTTGCTGGCGTCATGACATTACACCAACAAGCTACTCAATACTTTTACAATATTCCATAAATTTATTTCTATATGTCAAGCGTATGCAGATCGTGAGACACTACATTGGATTAAAGTGTCAATAATGATATTGTGCAAAAAATCTTGTTAGGTTTTATTTTACGAAACCGTCTTGGGAGGGTTAAACACAGTGGGTATAGTAAAATACAAAATAGTATAGTAAAACCTCAACAAAGAGAGCTAACGATTATATTCTCATTCGTTTACTATATCATAACAATCATATTTTGGCCGCTATTACACGTGGCATATTAAAATTTGTTAAAAATAACAGCAAAAAATAACCTGTTAATTTAAGAAAGGGGAAATCATGGGAAAATATTTCTAAAATTAAGAGTGAATACATTTTCACCTATGTATAACATACTGACCGGAAATTTTATCCATTTAATCCGTAATTCGTTACATCGAGGTTTTATTGTATTGTGCAGGTATATCATAATTATATCATAATATTGGCTTATTCTACATTCGCACGAATTGTTGATGCAAATTTTTGGATGGCAGCCGTTCGACCCGTTTGTTTTTACGACACCGGATCGCACGGCTGCCTTTAGCATTAAAAAAATGCCAACCAGGTGGCGAATGAGCAGGCCCGATATAGGAGGTCCAAGGTAAGCGGTGGGTCTTGTCATAATCTGTAGCGATGGACTACTAGTATTCGATTATAACGATGATAGGTAATTGAGATCTAACTGTGGTCAATTATCAACCATTGATACAACCAGATGAAAATCTAAAATAACGGTTAACAATCGCG
This sequence comes from Agrypnia vestita, assembly GCA_016648135.1. Taxonomy (NCBI): domain Eukaryota; kingdom Metazoa; phylum Arthropoda; class Insecta; order Trichoptera; family Phryganeidae; genus Agrypnia; species Agrypnia vestita. The sequence goes on from JADDOH010018955.1 coordinate 15,888, forward strand.
GTTGAAATGACGGTTTTGCCCGTTATTGAGACGGTCGTTAGAAATAGCGAATTTCCCACAGTGACGCCGTTGATGCACTTATTTGAAAAACAAATGCAACTCGTAACATGGCGCTTCTGTATCTTCAGGAGCTCTGCATTCCAGACAACATAAATGGATCTTCAAGTTTGTGTTTACTGGGGTATTATGCCGTGTTGTTACGACCTTTCGGGCCGACGTTTCGGATCCCATTGCAGGGTCCATCATCAGGGCTGATGTGTTGTCTTGAATGTTGGTTCAAGACAACACATCAGCCCTGATGATGGACCCTGCAATGGGATCCGAAACGTCGGCCCGAAAGGTCGTAACAACACGGCATAATACCCCAGTAAACACAAACTTGAAGATTCTGAGTGGCCGTGAAAACCTAAGAACATTCTTAACATAAATGGAAGACGTCAACTCTCAGGTCAGCGTCTACTTCAGCGGTGGGAAGGATTGTGAAACCGGCAAGTCAGTTTCAGAAAACTAGGATCAGCGAACGGGCATTTGCGGTGGCGGGGCCCAAAGCGTGGAACTCTTTACCCCGAATAATAAGAAACACGGATTCAGAGACTCAGATTATTCAGATTAAAAAAACTAACCCATAAAAATTAAGTTTTTGCAATCTCTTTTTCTCATTTTCGGGTTTCGTGTCTACCATATGCGTCGGAATCTTCATACAACTTGTATGAAAAAAACATCTAAAATTATACTATATTTTTTTTTAACGAAAATTTGATAAATCTTCTTGATCGTCGCCACGAGTCTGCTTGCAAAGTTTCAGCTCGATTGGATCACGGGAAAGGGGTTTAAAATGGATCCAAAGTTTTTTCGTCAGACAAGAAGACAAGCAGACCCCACGAGTTAATATAAAGGGAGTAAAAAGACTTAAAACGCACTTGTTTACAAAATCTTTACCAGAACGTTTTGAGCTATTTTTCTTTCACTTTTCTTTTTCATTTTGTTATTCTGTGATTTTAGTTTGTAAGAGTTTTTTGTGTGTAAAGCGCCCTTGAGTTGAAATTTTCACAAAATGGCGCTATATAAATAATCCAACATTTTTATTATTATTATTATTAAATGCGTCAATAGCATAGGGGAGGGGATCGTTCTTGGATGGACAAGGCGTGATATTATTGACTGGTTGCCAAGGTGGTGCCCTGCCCGCTCGGCTGGCCGCTGTAATAGCAGCAATAATAACGCGACGGTCTGCGCCGGGCCTATTAATTCTCGCTGCTGCCGCGCGTGTCGGCGCCGCGAAGGGACCCTCCGTCCTGCGCCCTGCGCCCTGCTCCCTGCTGCCGGCTCCTGGGGAAGAGGGTTGCACGGAACACACGCATTACGCTAATATATATTTATAAAGCGTATGATTATATTACCGCACGTGGTAATAGGTGAACTGCATCTACTTTAATATATGTATATTAACTAACTAAACTTAACTTAACTTAACTTGCCATCACGCCGTTTCCCCGTGGGGGTAGGCAGAGAGGATAGAGCGCCATACTTTTCTGTCCTGACATATTTGTCCTGACATTTCGCTTCATCTACATTCATACATCTTCGCACGGAAGCTCGACGGTTGTTGAGGCTTCTGAAAGGACCATCTTCCAGTATCTGGTTAATCTGGTCATGCCACGTCTTCCGCGGTCGCCCTCTCTTTCTGGCGCCGTCAACACTTGCATTATATATCTTTCTTACCATTCTTTCCTCATCCTCATTCACTCACTCAACATGCCCAAACCACCTGAGCGACCCTATTTTTATTATATGTATTAGGTCCTTACATATGAAATTGGCGTTTAGTATGGGGGGAACATAAAGCCGATTTTTTTTTATTATAATATATTTATTTAATCAAAATATGTACCATTGCTATCTATGCACTTTTGCCATCTTATAGGTAGTTCATCGATCCCTTTACTAAAAAAACCATTCGGACGGGAATCAATAAAATCTTTGAAGGCGGTTTGGACTGCCCCATCGGAGTTGAATTTTTTCCTTTGCAAGAAGTTATCCAAATTTCGAAAAAAATGGTAATCTGTTGGGGCAAGGTCCGGAGAGTACGGTGGATGTCTTAGACATTCCAATTGAAGCTCCTCTAATTTGGTAGCCGTCTGTTGTGCAGTGTGTGGTCTAGCGTTATCATGAAACAGCAGTGGCCTAGAGCGATTAATCAGCCTCGGTTGTTAAGCAGCTAGCTTTTCCATCATGGTTTGCAGTTGCTGACAATAGACATCTGCCGTAATCGTCTGGCCAGATTTAAGAAAGCTGTAGTGAACGACACCAGCACTAGTCCACCAAACGCTCACAAGTAACTTTTTTGGAGTCAATTTTCGCTTGGGGCATGGTTTGGCTGGTTTCAGCCAGGGTTCAGGCAGGGTTCAGCCATTGCGATGAGCGCTTCTGATTATCGTACAGGATCCACTTTTCATCACAGGTAATGATTCGATTTAAAATCCCTTAATTATTGTGCCGGTTGAGTAATGCAACGCAGCAGTCAACGCGCGTTTGTTGATTTGATTCACTCAATTCGTGAGGTACCCACCTTTCAAGCTTTTTCACCTTACCAATTTGCTTCAAGTGGATTAAAACAGTTTTATCACTAACACCGCAGCCTGCAGCTAACTCGGATGTGGTTTGCGATGGATCCGCTTCCACAATAGCCTTCAATTCTTCATTATCAACTTTGGTCTCCGGCCGTCCACGGGGCTTGTTCTGCAGGTCGAAATTTCCAGAACGAAAACGTTGGAACCAAAAACGCACTGTGTTTTCTTTTGCGGCACCGTCGCCATACACATCATTAATCCTTCGAGCCGTTTCTGCAGCACTGGTGCCACGGTGGAACTCGTACTCGTAAATAACGCGATATTTCAAGTTTTTCATTTTGTAAACTGAGTGACGCAAAGAAAAAAACAATTGAGTAAAAAACAAATGAATTATAATTTTCAAAACACAAATACATGAGTAAATAGCTGTATAAATTTGGATTTGGAATTCCAAACCAAAGAGAAGATATTTGTGATCAAATTTGCCAGTACGGCTAAACGCCAATTTCATATGTAAGGACCTAATATTATGCTGAGATCAGCTTTACGATTCCTATGCGATCATTCCTAATATCTTCATTCTTTACTCTATCATACATGCATTTGTCACACATACGTCTAAAGGATCTCATCTCCACTGCATTCAATCTACTTTCGTTCCTCTTCTGCCAGCTCCAGGCTTCACTTCCATAAACTAGTGTCGGTACCAGAACTCCATTATATACTGCTAGTTTTACCTCGGTAGACATATTTCTATTAAAAATTATTGCATTCAAAGCACTGTTCACCCTATTCCTGGCAGTCACTCTCCTCTCTATAACTTTCTCAACATTCCCTCTTCTATCGAACATACTTCCCAAGTACACAAACTCATCTACTTGTTCCAAACATTCATTGCCTACTAGTATTTCACACGTTGTCTTACTTTCATCCTTCTCGAATACCATCACTTTTGACTTGTTTACATTCATAATAAGGTTTATTAAAGTCAGTTATTTGCAAGGTAATCTAACTGACTAACAAACGCCAATCAAACTATCTAACAATTTCCTTGCAGGTATAGGAAAGGATAGAAAGCCACATTTTTCTATTTAGGCACATCACTTCTACATCTTCTCATGCACACTCTACGGTTGTTCCAAACTTTGAACAAGAGTCATCCTCCAATTTTATTCTATCTAATCGTGCCGGGTCTTCTGTTCCTGCAGCCTCAAAAAATGTGTGCTGTAGGTATACAATAAGGCGTCCGAAAGACCCGACATGGTCAGTTAAATAAGGTGTTAAAGTCGTCAACGAACGACCATCATGTAGGAGAAAATGTTTGAAAGTGAACGAGACAATATTGCCGTGTCAGGAAAGTAGAGTTTGGCATTAGTTATTAAGTTAGTTAAATATACAATTAAATCCTCTTATCATGCGCTCGAATTTAATGAAAAATAATAAAACATACATGTAAACGTCTTTATTATTAAAAAAACTACGGTCACGAGATTGTAGAAATGGAAATAATTACACGTAATCGGGAATTTTACAGCTCTTTGAACATTTAATAGTAAATTAGAAATATTTGGTGACAAGAAGCGAACAGCGGCGATTCAGTGTAGCTAGCAAACAGACAGTGCCGGAGAAATAGACCAGCGATAAAGTACCTACCGACGTGTGAGAAGTGTTTGATAGTGATCAGAGCGTTTTACACACGACGTGAATCAGAATTTTTAGACACAAGTGACTACGAGATTTAGTGCGATTTAGAGAATAGTGCTCCAATTGAGTTCATGTCCAGTGATTGGTGTTTCATTTGTCTCCTACCGCTACGATCCGGAGACAAAACATAAAATATAAATAAAAGATATTATAATATATTTTAGAAAATATAAACAAACTGTAACACACTGGCTAATGTCAGAAACAAACAGACAAGAGCTGGAAGAAAAAATATTTTAACATAAACTGTAATTAAAGTTTGCATTTTACTTTATCTTCAGTATATTTTCTCTTTTCATACAGCTGCTCTACATCTGCAAGAAATTATTTTCTACTAGAGTAATTCAGATACCTGAGAAAACATATATATTTCTATATGGCATATTTCTCTTCTTTTCTTTTAATTTTTTTCCGTATTTATGATTCTTATGTTTGACATTATTTTAAATAACTGTTATACAGCTACAAACCTACACTAACACTCAGAAATGTGCCCAAGGGCTAGTTGAGCGGCAATTCGAAAAAAAAATTTTTTTGGTTGAAAAAATGTAAATTTTGATTCTTAGGTAATAAGTAAACAAAAATTAAAATTACTGAGGAATGTGGTTAATATTATCATTTATTTATAAATTAAAGTTGATAACTTATTATTTATTATTGTTAACTAATTATTGATATCGTAGATTTTCTTGACTCTGAAAGTTGATCTTCGGGAGAGCGGGAAATTCTTCTTGTGGTCCACGTCCAAAGCAAACACTTAAAGCACCACATTTCGAAGACGCCGTTCTTTTATATTTCACTCGCTTTAATTGACCAGAACCAAACAATACATGAAGAATACCAATGTCTCACTACACGTCTTGAAAATCTCCCACTCAGAATTAAGGCACAGGTACCTACCATAAAACACCATGGACTGAGCCCGTTCCACCTGTTCAAACGTTTCGACTCGCATCAAAGACAAAAACAAATTAAAACTATTGAGAAGACTACAACGTCACACGCTTATTAAAATGCGTAAAGGCATTGGAACAATAAAATACAATACAAATGTTTATGTTGGTGCTTACAGTATAACTGTAAGCACCGCTCACGTAAAAACTTGGATGTCGCATATCTCCACAACTGTTGATATAGGGCCATGGTTGCTTGAATATTTTCAACTCATAATTAAAGCAGGAATCTATCTGTTAAGTATTGTGGACTAGCTCTGTTACACCCTGTATGTTACTAATCTGTCTTCTTTCAAATATTTGTAGGAACTATGCTATAGCCATCCATCATTTAAACCAGATAATACAGATCATAATCCCTGTGGCCACACTATAAAGACTTCTATACATAATTTCCATATAAAAAGCGTGGCCTCTGTGAGACTTCTATTGTTTATCTTAGTTAATGATTATCCCTCAATAAACAAAATGAAAAATTAGTAATTGTATTTTTAAAACATAAATATAAACATATTGTTAAACGGAATTAAATTATAGAAAGATAATTTTCATAAATAAACATTTGTAATGATGATTATTATCTAAACATGATGTACATATACGCTGAAAAGTCAAGAAATTGTTGATATTTTAAAGATAAAGAACGAAATATATATATTTTAGATTTAGAACAAAGAACTGAACATCTTAATTAATCAGGACCGACAATAATTTTTTTTTAAATTCTAGAGTGTGCTGAGCTATAGGCTGAAACGATATCCCCGGCTCTGACGGCATCACAAAAATCACAGGAACCAGATAGATGTGGAAGACGAAGGTAGAGAGAGTGAGTGAGATAAAAGCCTTTGCACGGCTGTGAAGGCTTTTATCTAACAATGGATGGACGCGGACTGAAAGTAAAGAAATTAAATTCTTCAGACACAACATTAAAAGCTGTTCGTGAGATTAAAGACGGTATGGGACACGGAACTGGCACATCCCCCACCCGGGAGGCTGCAAAATAATCTCGCCGTTACGTAATGGAGGGATGAACTGAAATCCATTAAATAAATTCATTAAATCCATAAACACAGGAGACAATAGCGGATCTTACGAATTTTCGAATGTATAAACGAAAATAATAAACTAGTACGCGAAGTAACGTCCAATAAAATGTATGATTAATATTTCACATCATTTACTTGAAAAATACTGCTTTTTTTAAATAATTTATGAATTCTTATGGAGAAAGCGACCAATTCACAAAATGCTAAAAATTAGTTTTATACGATTTTGGACAGCTCACTATGATATCTTTATGTGCTAAAATCGTCCAAGGTCTAAGTGCTATAGTTTTTTGTAAATTCAGTATTTTTCTAATCCACAACATAGCCATCACCGTTATATTAACATTTAAAATGTCCAAGTGGTTTGACTGTTTTCTGTGGTTTAAATTTATAAATCATTGGCTAATAAAAACATTAATTTAAAACATCCATGTGGTATGGACGCATTATGCACCTTTTTAATTCTACTGTTACTACACGATAATAATTGTGTAGAAAACCCCCAAGTGGGTTGAACGTTTTCTACGCCTCGGATAGTACTGTTTGTAGGAAGAATCAGATTTTGTATAAAGAATTCAACCTGTAATACACGTCATATCTTCGTAAATAAAAATAAACTTATAGGTATTCACAAATATAATTTTTTACGAGGTTTATTTGAGTTGTATAAAAAGCGAATGAATTTTTCATAATCAATATAAGTTACTGTAATGATATTTCAACTTTTTGCAAAAAGTAAGTCAGAAATATTGAAAAAAAACACAAACTTTGATATTGCATATCTCCATTACTATTTATATTAGGTCACGGTTGCTTGGACATTTTCGACTCATTATCAAAGCAAGAATCCACCTGTAAAGTTTTCGCTGCTAGCTATGGGACACCGGTATGTAAGTTAAATATAAATAAATAAATAAATTGATAAAAAGTGTCAAAAATAGACTTGATTATAATTCTTGATAAGTCACTTTCAGATGTAAAATTCGAACCAGGTTAAAAAAATTACCAAAAATGTGGTCTTCGCCTGTCTGGTTTAAATGCACCCATGTTTTTAATTTAGTTATAATTGCCAACGCCAGGTTATTCCTGGTGCCCGGCAAATTGACGGGCGGCGCTGGAGCTGCTCCCGTCAGCAGCCGTCGATCCTGCCCGAGCCGAGAGTTATGGCCGCGCCCCGCCGCAGCGCGCTCACCTAAATGGGCATGGTGACATTTTTTCATCTGCGATGGCGACCGGCCGCTTTTTGCCGCCAAAAAAAGGCACAAAGAAGTCCTCTTTCTTTTTAATGGGAAGCGAATAAAAACTCCGAGTGGACGACAGCCGAACCCTCTCACACGTGACGGAAAATCGTCACGGCTGCCTGATCAAGATGATCCGCGCTAATTTTGTGTACAGAAAACAATAATGGGCCCGAATCAGAACCCTGTAGTACTCCCCAATAAAAACAGAAAAATCGTCACATTTGGGTTCGAATATACCTGCCTGATTCAAAATGATGCTCAGTAAGTTTGTGCACAGAAAACTATAATGGACCTGATTCAACACCCTGTAGAACACCCGAACAAGATACACATGCTGATTGTCTTTAAAATGCAATTACATGATTATTTCGCTTTTTTCCATATGCGTATGCGCCTGCCAGATGTTTATTTTTTGTGTCAATCAACGTCGTTCAATACGCAAATTCATTATTTTCTAGTCTGCTTTTGTTAAAAATTGTGCACTTATTCAATTTAATATTATTTTTGTTTTACTTCAATACTATGCAAGCGCATAAAAAACCAATATTGCAACGTTTTTCACGCAGAAATACATTTATTTATCATTATTATTTCAATAACAAGTTATATCTGTATAAAACGTTTACATAAAAGCAATTCTGTTTGAATTAATTAATGAAATATTATGTATGCTAGAATGCTTTTTTATCTTATTCTATCTTTTATTTTATCTAAGGTTTATCTTATTCTACTCGTTATCGCACAAAACAATTGCGTTTTTTGTATTAGCGAAGTTGTTTACCAGGCTTAACCACAAAGTTTGCAAATGAGCATGTCTAATCTCAATTATAGTACTAGAGATTAAGTGTTCTCACGCGCGAAAATTGCTTTTGTAATATGATAATGTATTTTTAATTTTAAATTGTTTTTAAATTATTTTTTAATTGAATTAAATCTGACGCAAATCGCCGGATTCGTGAGGGATGGGGGTAAATAAACAGGAAGTAGAATGGGAGATGGATGATTCTAATTGGACTGGAAGGGACAAAAAGAAGCTCTAGTCCCTACCGCGCTATTATCTTCTTCCTTCCCAGAGTTTCAAGCCGGCGTGAAACGGCGACACTCTTTTCATAAAGTACCTTTACCCCTTTACCCGAAGCCGACGATTATCAGATATCACCCGATAGTAACAATATATCTTTTCTGCAGGTGATCGATTTTGTGCACTTTCGGGCGCTGAATTGGACTGGTGAAAAAAGTAGGTATGAAAAAAGGTGGGGGGATAGAGATGTCAAATAATATGGAATACCTACGTCTTGCGAATGCCAAAAGAATGACGAACAAGATGTTTCATGTTAGCAACCCCGGGGGAATGCGGCCGGTGAATCACCCTAGACTAAGCTAGAAATAAAAAGTAACCCATAAAAACCAAGTTTTTATTATACCCCCTTTCTTTGTAAAATATAACAACAATTAAAGACGAATTAAAACATATAACATAACACTAAACTTACAGTAATTTAATATATTTCTAAAATGTCAGATGTTTTGAGCTTTGATAAGACACTTCATGCTTTGAAGATTAAATTCTGAAAACATTTGTCAGTCAGTTTAGATTTTCGACATTCGTAGTGAAGTACCTATTATGTGTACCGACGGAGAAATTCAAATTTAGAAAATATTCCGCGACGTTATCGGGCCGCCGTTGCTAGTAAGTAAACTTTTCTAATGATTCCAATTTGAAGAAAACAATAAAATTTCTAAAAATCCGAAATTATACTATAATTATTAATTTTTTTAACGAAAATTTGATAGATCTTCTTGGTCGTTGCCAGGAGTCTACTTGCCAAGTTTCAGCTCGATTGGATCACGGGAAAAGGGTTAAAAATCGATCCAAAGTTTTTTCACCCGGCAAGCCGGTAAGCAAGCAAGCAAGCAGACGCCACGAGTTAATATAAAGGGAGTAAAAAGAGCTAAAACATTATAAGAAGACAGACTGGGCCTTGAAGCGGTGCTAAACTGCTTTGGCTCCCCGGCCCTCCGACGAGATGAAGATAATGATAACAATGATGACACAACAGACTTAACTGAAATCGAATCACGACAACAAAACCACCCCTAAGACAACGAAATATCGACTTCCCTTTAAATAAAGACCGTCATTTTGAAAAGGTTTTCTCGCAATCTAAGAGTACAAGAAAGCTGGTTGTTCCCCTTTGTCCAAATATTTAGGCCTCCTTATATAGACGTACCCGCCCTTGTACTCGCCCAGAACAATGCCAACAGTATGAAGATGGAAACAGAAGTAAAAACGAAGCTTTGTTTGTTGTTTGAAAGAGTTGACAGCGACGTCCTACCATCTCTCCCCGTCACAGCAAGGATAAGCAGAGCGAATATTCTGATATACTAACGGGGAAACTTTAACAATATTTCCATAATATCCTCGTTACGCACTTAACATACGAGTACGTATCGCTCTTTGTTTTCAAAACTTGGTTGTACATCTGGGTAAGCCCAACTGTGTACCGAGTATCATGTTTACCCTACGGTTTAGGTCAATGTATTTAAGGATTACAAGTTAAACAAGAATAACCTTGTATCTAAGATGTAACCACGTATCTAACAATGTTATGGCCACAGTTATTTTGTGCCACAATATCTTTTAAATAATAAATCAACCGACTGCAACGAATTTGTAGACACATTTCATAAAAGCTCGACAATGTCGATAACAGATCTATTTTATTTCTGGCAATCGAATAATTGAAATTGAAATTACTTCTCTCTGAATAACGCTGTATTTATTTAGGAAATAATTTATGTTTACTTTTAGATATATTTATATGTATTCTATTCATTAGATGTCAAAAATTCTTAACCATAACATTTTATTTGTTGATCAATGGTACTTTATACACGCCTAGTATTACACTAAAACTTGAAATTTTATATTTCTGACATAGTGTGTGCATACATTTTTCTAAATGGTGTATCTTATAGTACGTAGAACATGCATATTACCTGGAGCTTGGTTATAAGAATATCCATCCAGGAAATCTTTACCCGAAAATTTTGCATAACTGGTCACCATTATGATATTACATCAATATATTTTAATTATTCTCTTCTAGACTATTTCCATAGCATCGGCGAGCCTATTTAAGATTTCACACAAACATTTCACACAAAATTTTTTAAATGCGGCGTAATATAACTCTTTGTACTCTAATGTTTCTCTAGAACTATCGACCAGAATCAAAGACCTGTTGATGGTCTGTTTGTTAAAAAATAAAAATGAGATAAATAAATATCATTAATTCCCGTCTCCTATCCAAGATATGTATGAAGTTCTCAATATTACATTATCCGTAATTGGATATTTAGCCTAGCGTAGATTTTCATATCTACGGAACCCGAGATTGGTTACAATAAATTAGTGAGATTAGTTTGGTAAGCGCGGGATTAGGTTTAATCGCATTAGTGCAGGTAAGATAGCTATGCACACGTGAATCGCAAGGTACGGCGCAATTAGTTTTGCTACCTGTTAGCTTGCATCCTATCGCTTTTACTACGATCTTAGACTAAAAACCATAAAATTTCAATCGTATAAACATTTTTTGAAATATCACCGTTTTTCTGAATTTCCATGTCAAACTTTGTAACTCACAACCACAGTATACCCAGAACAGTAGTTTATCTCCGGCCAGTCGGCTAGTTATTAGCCTACTCTTGCTTTGACGCTAGGGTTGTCACTTTATTTTTAATCCCTTTCTTTTAACTCGTAGCGTCTGAGATTCCGACGCATAAGGTAGACACTAAACCCGAATAAAATTCAATTCTTTTAATTGTTCAAAAATTGATGTGCCGATTTTAATGTTTATGTGGTCCTTTTCGAACTCTTTGCGAAAGACCTGCTCCATCCTCTCTACATTGGCAACAAAGTCATGAGTGAATTTCGATCTGTCGCATAATTCTGTAATTAGTATACCTAGTTTCTGCACTTAAATTGCAAGAACGCTGATTAACATCAACGTAGACTTTTAAAAAAAAACTCACAATCTTTGTGATAATCAACACACCTTTTTAGTAAAGCACCACAAACATAAAAAAGGCATTTTTTTCAGGAAGCGCATTTTTTTTCTAAAGCGGCGGCTGCGAGCGCGAATGGCACCGAAGGCACGGCCCTTACTGCCGCCGCCTTGTGCCCCCATATTCTATGTCAATATATGCATCACAGTGCGTGCGTACACGGCGCCGAGCACGCACGCACACATTCTAATGGGTAGCGGCTAGTATGTATGAAGACGTATTACTGTTCTTAGTATACTGTGTCACAACTCTGCGCTATAAGAATGACTTCAGGCACTTTATAATCTTGCAGAGACGGCATTATTACAGTTGACACGATTTTCAACGAGTACACATATTTAAAATCTCTAGAATAGCCCGCATCCACGGAAGAGGTGTTCTACTCGAAACAATCTCTGAGAAACGGATTTTGATCTCAAGAATTTTTTTAAAAACAAAACACCATTTCATAGAGATTCGTCATCTCACGCCTCACTCAACGCTTCTTATCCGTCCGTCAAATGAGAGTCCATTGATCATTTATTTTTCGGTGGTCAGTTCGGTGAATTTGAATCTAACCAACAGCAATGAAACCAAAATAACATAGTGAGATGTATCTCAATTCTTAACTTAATATCTGAGACATCGTATCTCTTTCCACGGACATGGGCAATAACGTTTGTGGTCAATAGTGCCCAGCTTATAATAGACATTAATGTCAACGCCCTTAAACCCAACCTTACACAATTAACTTAACCTACGTAGGGTCCCCTATGGCAAATATGATTGGCAGTTAAATGGTTAATAGGCAATCCCAAAGCATGACTAAATTAATAGGGTAGATATTAGATATACCACTGGAAAATCAAAGTTAACCAGATAATGCACAGATAGGAATTTTTATACAGAATGAACATTCAGAAATATTGTTCACAGTTACCGCAGTCAAAAGTATGAGAATCTCTTTTTTTGCCATAAACTTACATAATATTTATAACAGCAGCGTACACTAGGTAGGGATTAAGGCTATGCTGCTTATACCGGAGCTGTAAAAATATGGCTGTTTTGTCACTTATATTTTTTCGTCCTTGAAAAATACTAATTTTATTCCAATGTATTATTAAAGATGAATTCTAATTAAGTATTATGAGGATAAAAAATATTTATTGGAACGTATTCTTTCAAGTCCCTTTAAAATGTCAAATATCAATTGCGTCGTTGTGCAACACGTCCGTTCAAGCGAAGACGTGTATTTAGAACACCGCAGAGCGTGAGAGATAAATTTAAGCTTAGTTCGTATAAATTTGTGGAAAATTTAGCGAAAAACTATGCGAAACATATGCGCATATTTATTTATCATTTGTGAATTCTTCCACTAGATGATTCTAGTTAACACATTAACATTGTATTATTGAAAAATTATAAATAAGTGAAGACACTATTTTGTATTTTCTACAACCTTTATTTGACACGAGTATGAATGTTTCAGAAACTTCAAGTGAGCGTAGACTGAAGTTTGCAATCTGGTGTATGGATCCAGTCGAAATGGAAGTATTGATATCCCCTCAACTTCCACTGAACCCGCGACCCATATACCAGACGCACAATCCCCGCACATTTCAGTTTATGTTCACCAGAAGAAGAAAACTGTTAAAATATAGAGGTACCATTACCAGCTGCGAAATCTATAGTTCATGAGCAAATACTACAGGTGTCCCTTCAAATAAGCGAAAGGTTTCAGATTTGGAACATAAGTATATAGGTAGAACTTATGTATGGATGTTCTTACGATTATATCGGTGAAGAATAATCAATTAAGCCGGCTCATGCTGGTCGTAAGCATTGGGCCACGCATAAAAAGACTTCCGTACATGTTTCTCATATAAATAGTTTCGTCTCTGCAAGTCTTCTACAATTTATTTATCTTAATTAAGGAAAATGATGTTTCTGAAACATATAGAGATATATTAGTGTGAAATAAAAATAGTATTTTCTACTATAATTACTAAAATGGATTTCTACGAAGTGAACGCCTCCACATTCGATTATTTATAGTTATATTAATATAGAATTACTTATACGTGGACATACCTACTAACCCAATATACTAACTAATTACTAAATACTAACCCAATATAAAATACCAAATAAATATGCATTTTTTGGTATTACACGGTCATAAAACCATTAAAAGTGCATAATACATTATTAAGAAGAGATTATTAAGAACACTACGCATATATAAAAGAGAAGATTATTAAGAACACTACGCATTTATTTCGCACAGGTAACAGTTATGCGTAGCTTGTATAGAGTCCACGTCCCTGAATTATACTATTAAGATCTTCGGCGAGTAATACATTTTAAATGATAAAACTTGTACACCGACTTGTACCAGGAGGCTAATTCTCTATCCGGTCCTTAAGTCTGGCCGGATATCCGGCACCAGGCTATTATTTTGAGCGCTATCGCCAGTACAAATCCAGTCACGGATCTTCAGCTGTTTGATAAGAAACCCATAGGGCATGGAGCGTCACCTCCGTAACAGCCATTAGTCCTAAATATTTTCCTCTGCCCTTACAATCTGTTGCCTCTTTTAAAATAAAGTATGTACGTGATATCGTTAAGCTAAAGGTTGAACGCCAAGGGTTATTTTTCAAGGCAGATACAAATATTATACGCCTAAGAGATACTCTTCAGATTTTGTGAAAATATTGTACGCAAAATTCCCTCTACGTTGTTTCACTTGTTACGTGGAACTAAATATTACTAAGAGACAAAGTTTAACAATTTGAAAATGAACTGAATATTTTGGGGGTAGTTTTCAGCTATAATAAATACGAAACTTTATTAAATACCGAACTCTTAAATATTTTTAATAATTTGGGAGTGGTTTAAGGTTTCAGCCTGATTAAATAAATAACAGATATTGTTAGATATCAAACCCCCAAAATACTTTCAAAACGTAACTGCCAATGTAAATAAAAAATCTTGAAAGCAATTAATTTATTTTTGTGATATAATGACAATATAATGAATAACATAGATAGTTTTTTTACCACGCTTATATTATCTTCAATTATTTGTCTGGACGGAATTTTAAAATCGATATTTGTCCCGCTTTCCAATGTCCTATCTATAAGATTTTGCACACATGACTAATTTATTGTTAAATAATTCTTAACACAAATAATATTCTAAATATTAATAATTTTGGAAAATTTTGAGTTTGTCCAAATTTTTCTGAACACAGTACTGGATTTTTGTCACAGGGATAACATAATATATCTTGATTAATGTTTTTTTATTAATTGTATTCTTTTTAATACAAGTCGAATATAATGATAAAAACCATTTGGAAAATATTTTGCCATAGATTATCGTCAATATTCTATACGAAAAGCTGACTTCATTCTGCTTGCGCGGCTTCTGTTAGTCAGACGCTTGTGGTCATGAGATGTCAAGATACTACGGTTTATTATAAAATGACGAAAAATTTAGTAGAATCTTGTTCGCATTGTATAAGGAATGTAATTAAAAATATTATAGAACATTTTCAAACCACTAAACTTCAATAAAACGCAAATTTGACTGGGGTTACTTTGTTACCCCACTCCGGCATCTGATCCTATTTTCGCTCATCCGGTACGCGAAGGTTAATAATAACGTATTGTTTTTTTATATATCTTGTGCCCAGAATTCTGTTAGTGTCTCATTTAAAAAATAAAACAATGTAATAAAATGATAACGATACACGTATTACTCTTATTGAGATGATACAGCGGCCGCACTGCGAGCGTCATTGGCGCACCTAACAGTCGGTAATGAGCGGGAGAGTAATGAGTCCCGGGAACACGATAAAAAATCCTGTTTTTATCCAGAAAAGGGAACAAAAGTATTCGATACCCGCCGCTCCGCTCACATTTTTCAAGTGGGTTGCTCCTTTTTTGGTTCGGCCCGAATGTAAAATACCATAACGGATAGTTTTTTTTTTTGCCAACATTTTCGGGCGCTATAGCATCGGGTCGCTTTGAAAACAATCGAAATCAAATATTGCAGATTAAATAGTAGAGAAAATTATTATGCGCTCCTGAAAAATCAATATTTCGTATTATATTGATTATGAAAATTCATTCGCTGTAATACAAGTCGAATAAAATTATTAAAAATCTTGCGAAAATTAAAATATAATTTTTACACAAAGTTTTTATCATTTCATTTTAGTTGTATCGAAACGAATAAATTTTTCATAATCGATGTGCAAACTCTATATAACAAACATGGCAAATTTCTTAGTACTTAGTGAGATAACAGGAAAGCCCAGTTATCTTTTAGTAGAACTTGTCATATTTTTAGAACTGTTGATTTGAACACAATATACAGTTAAAATGTTGAGTTAATAAGATCCCGATATCAGAAATAGATTTATGTAAAATATTAAATTGTATAGCGCCATTTTGCAAACATTTCGTCTCAATGGCGATGAACTAAACTCACGCCAAATGAATATGAATATTCAAACATTGTCGCATATCGGTTTTATCTGAATGTCAGAGAACACAAAGGACTTTCCATATTATTTTGAATGCGATGATTAGACAGGAACCCGAATTATATTGTCTATGAAATTCCATAATCGCCTTACACGATTCAACTGATGTTATATGGCGATCGTCGCGTAGGTACTCTTATCATGACATAACAAACTCAGTATGTAAATCAATGTATGGTTTGCGCAAACAAACACAACGATTCACGTATAAAGGGTACTGTTTATATAGCTATTACATCAATATCGAAATACCCGATAGTAAGATATTGTGAAATTCTGTAAACTTCTAATATATGCGAAATACATCTGAACTTCAGTCATTAGTTGAAGTACGATGAATCGTCGTTTAACGGAGCTCAATTATTTGTGGAGTTGGTTTAACCGCAGTAATTTTTTAACCGTTAGAAAATCCATAATTTACTTTTTGAATGTTATGTCACAAAAAAATCCCGACATTGTATGTAAGTAACTATTAATATTGACACGGAATCGTTGCTGTGGGTGGCAAATGAAACATTTAAAATTAGTAAAAATCACTGGACTTAATTCAATCAGAGCTCTGTTCTTAAATTCACTCTCAACGTTTCTAGAAAATTTCACACACTAATTCACTAAATCGTTCTAGAATCTTCGCTACACTTTTAACACTACTGAATAACTTGTCGCTCATATACTGATGCACGTTACTAAAATCGCTCAAGTTCGCACTAGAAAACTTCTCGCTCGACGGTAGGTACTTTCGTGATTTATTATCACTGGAATCACACATGCGCTAGCAACACGATTAGCCTTTCTATGGTGATAGCCCGTAGTCAACTCTGACACACACTGAATGCGCAGTAACCGTCGATCTCTTTTTATAGGTAATGTCGCTAATTCTCGATGTTTCCAGAATTTACGAAAATAGCCCAGTCGATTCCAGATTCATGTGGACTATTCGGGAGATTTCGATAGTGCGTAAATTCTGTTTGATTCTACAATCTCGTGACAATATATTTAGTTTTATAGTTAAATGTTGCCAGAATGTTTTTTTATGTTTTTATACGTATTAAAGTTCGAATAATAAAATTTAAAAAAAAAACAAATTTGGATTAAATGTGTTTTTCAACTATCCGGGCTGGAGATTCACCCAATTAACATTTGTAATCAACCCTCCACTATAGAACTTCAGGTCACCAAATGAAAAATTAATATACTTTGGTAGAAAGCAATAACTTAATATCCCAGAGAATAATAAATAAACGAAATTCAGTGGCGTGCAGCGCATACAAGCAAAAAAGCTGTGCAT
>JADDOH010018956.1:0-10335 GCA_016648135.1 Agrypnia vestita
TATTAAGTCATTCAAGCATCGATGTCGAGTCTTGAGACGCCACCATAAAGACTGAAGGAATTTTAGATGTAGCGCTATCGATTGTATTTTCTAGATTGACCATATTATCAGTGAAGAAATTTGTTTTTAAAAACGATAGAATAAAACTATGTATACTCTACTTGATTTTAATTATATATTATTGTCACTGGATCGTGGCTGCGTGATGCAAATGGAACATTAATAACGATTTTAGCTTTAATTTAACACGCAAGTTCCCTGGACATGAATTAAGTTGGAACATTGTTTTTTAATTCGCTCTAAATATTTCTAGAATCTTCGCTACACTTTTTATCTAATTTCGTGATTCGCACTTATTGTCACTCCTGAATAACTTATCTCCCATATACTGATGCACGTTACTTAAATTGTTCAGGTTCGCATTAGAGAACTCCTCGCTTGTCGGTAGGTATTTTCTTGATTAACTATCACTGGAACTATTATCACTGGAGCACAGGAATATTAGTTTTACATAAGCTAGTAGTTTTAATAAAGGTACAAGGGGGATACAAATCCAAACACAAACCTATTCCTATAAAGAATATTTTATATTTAAATCATCATCACTTCTGACTCTACAATCCCTGGTAGGTCACGGCTTCCTCAAGAGTCTTCCTCCATTCATCTCGGTTTTGTGCCAGCTCTCTCAAGTTCCGAAGCTCCAAGGCCGAAATGTCTTTGATGACGTTGTCCCTAAATTCCTTCGCCATATCGGTCTCGAGTTCAGCAGGAACTTTGGTGCTTGACGCTCAGTCATTCTCTCCACATAATCCAGCTACAGAAGTCTTCCCAGTTTTATAAAATTTGTGACGTTTAGCTCCCTAAACAAAGTGTAGAGCTAACTGTTGTAAGGTCTCCACCTAAGTACATGTTCTAGAACCGGTCCAAAGATACGCCTCAAAATTTTCATTTTAAAATGTCAAATTAATGACAAACAGTGTTTTTTTATTTATATAAGAATATCAAAATGATTACTAGTTTTCGTTAATAGTTTAAAATAATCTACACTTTGTAGTGGATTTATTCCATTTCATCATGCTTACGTTACAAGCGTTAATTCACCTCTCTTTGCCTGTTGTTCTTTTGTTTATTTGCTGTGGTGGATTGATTTTTTGATTGATTGGTTGATGGTTGATTGGTTAATGGTTGATTGGTTAATGATTGATTGATAATTGATATTTGAAATGGATTTTTCACCAACTTATCGACTAACTAGAGCTCTCAAACTTCAACATTTATGCTAAGTTAAGACTACACATTTTTCACATGATGTGGTCATTACTTATTATTAATATTCATTATTAAAATAAATAATCAGGTCACTCACATTAAATCACAAGCAATAGCCGCAGAAACAGCCGAAGGACATGCTGTTCGAATGTTAATTTGTTTTAAATTTTAAAACGTGTTTGGTTTTGAATACTGATGCGTGATGTTAAAATGTTGATTACGAATGTATGCGAAGAAAGCGTATAAAAGCTTGTTTATCTTCAAGTTTTATTTTGATTTACAAGTCGGATGATAAATTACATTTTAATATTGAATATATATTTTACTGAAATGCCCGCGTAGCAAGACTTAGATAAATTTTCTATTCCTGGTTAAAAAAGTGCATATTGTTATCTTGTTACACGACTAGTTGTAACGTTCTATGATAGATCTGCGCCACTGTGCAATGCACAAATCTCCTGGATGTCCGTGGACTATATACTACCTCGAGCAGCAGGGGTGGGTTAAGACATCATGATCCCACATATACTTAAGGGATGTTTGTAAAAAGCCTGATGAATTACTGCATGACGGATTCTGACAACATAATAAACCATCTAGAATGGACGCAAGCTTTTCATTCAACTTTAACTAGGTATTTGTTTGGGATTAATAATTGTTCAATGTTTGAATTTATTATTCTTTAGACCCGAAGTGAGTGAAATTTTAGGGTACAACGAAATACGTGCGCCCATAAAACGGAGTATTTGACCACCATGAATTCACGACAATAAAAATATGCATTGAGTTATAAAATATTTGTATTTAACAAAAAATCTTAAGTTAACCTGCTATAAAAATTGTACAGCTGAAATTATGGATTGTTTTGTCGATGCTGACTGAGCTGGGGAAATTGTAGACACAAAATTTACTACACGATTTGTTGTTAGATTATTTGGAAATGACATATATTGGAAATCAAAAAAACAAAAAGGTGTAACTTAATCATGTACGTTTGCTTAATATGTAGCTTTATCGGAAGCTGTAACTGAGATAAAACTTTCACGTAGTATATTAAATGATGTTTTCTTTGAAATAAGTATTACTGTACAAGATTTATGAAGATAATTCAGGAGCCTTAGCTATTTCTAAATATAGAAATTATACAAAAAATTCACATTGAAGTACATTATCATTTTGTTCGTGATAGTATTAAGGATAGAATTATTGAAATTATAAGAGTAGAATATAAAAATAATGCTGCTGATATTTTAACCAAATCTTGAGGAAATGTTAAGTTCTTGAAATTTAGAGAAATATTACGCGTAAAGCAATGAAGTATTGGTGACGGATATAAATGTAAGGAGGCGTGTTGGTTAATGATACATTCATGTCTGTGTCCATGAAAATAATTATATAACAATAATTTTTCCCTCTGAAGCCAATTGCTGTGAATAAAAAGTGTCGAATACATATTTTAAATGATATATTGTTCTGTGCAGAATTTTTAGCACGTGTTTAACAACTATTCGCAAACTAGTTGTAACCCGTCAAAAATAACGGTACTTTAATATTTCGGTTCCTAAGAAATAAGTATTTTATTTAAAAAAAAAATCGAAAACAAAAATTTCGAAAAAAATATTCTTGGAAAAAAATAATTTTTCGAAAAAGAAAATTACTATAAAAAAGTTACGGAAGTTACGCGGACGGACGAAAAGACAGATAACGAAATAATTATAATTTGGATTGCCTACAGCGTGTCAAGTACAACCAAGTACCTACAGTAAGCTAACTTACCGACTGTTCTCAGCAGCAAGATGGCGGACAGTCACATCCGTCATCTGACACTTGTGACATTTGAACGGCGAACAAATAATATGATTTCTTATCTTATATTGTTTGGAACAATTTTACGTCTTTGCTAGAATATGTAAATAAAGGGTTTCTTGTCGTATTCGCGGGATAATCTTTATCGTGAAGCTCAATTCAACCGATACTTAGTGAATTTTGTTAACGGTTACGTCATATGTATTATAAACACTTTCCTAGTTCGTCGTACCATATCGAAGAATAGAAAAGCGCCTGTTGAAGGCAAATCACTGATAAAAGTGTTATACAGATTGCGGATAGATAGGCGCGGGTCATTTATAAAATACGTAAAAAAACTACTGTGCACGCAGATTTTTTATTTTTTGTATCGGTTGTATCCTGATGAAAGGAAAATTGGCAACGAAACATGTTGATTATTCAACAAATTATTTTCTTTGTACAAATTGTTTTCTTGTCAATTATGTAAATAACGTTATCAAAATGTTTCTTGAAATTTTTCGAATTCCTTTTGTTACACTATTTTATAAATAAAATAATCAACACTTTGTTTAAACCACACATAAATTTTATTTTAAAAATTAAACATGTTTCGAGAGCATTGCTCTCTTATTCAGGACAATGAAATTTCTAAAATTAATGTTCCAGCATAGGCAGATTGGTTATGGTATGAAGGAGTTAGAAGGTGCGTAGGTAAAATGTAATTATAATAGAAACAGGTATAAGAGTGGGCAATTTAGGAGATTAATCAATGGTTCTTACAATGGAAATAATATAATTAAAATATCACGAATGTATGCAATAACATTTTCAAAATAATACAATTCACAGAGATACAAATAAAAAGTTCTACTTTAAAAATAGGATTTGAAACTTAACCAGAGAGGATTTAGTATGACCAGCCTAAAGGCCCCCGCACACTGGCAATATTCTTGATAAATGATATTGAAGGCGATTTATTGATCAATAATATTACGAGAAAGTGAACCTACTGAATACAGATAACAATACAACGACATCGCGCAAAGCATTGTCAGTCATCCGTGACCGCAGACTCTCAAATATTACGCACGCAACACTATGCGTGAAGCACTATCTCTCTCTTGAAGAATATATGACATTCCATTGCCTGGTACATTGGAAAAGTCTAAAACGTTCTACAGACCTCTCGCATGGTCCAAAAAAAATTTGACTAACACGCAACGCGGGGTCAGTAAATTCAGTTGGCGATGATAATAAGGCGACATATCTGCGATAAAACTAGCGCTACTAGTGATTTGTGACGGTGATACTACAACACGCGATACTACCAACAGAGCAGCTCAGTGCGACCAGCAGCGATACCAGCGTAAATGAATAAAGGGATACCGGGGCAAGTAGTTTCTACGAGCGAACATTGAAAGGAATTTACCTGAAATGATCTAAGCGATACAAGTACCGTTAAACAGTGCGAATTAAGGAACAGTTCCAGAATAAGTGTGTGAAATATTCGGGAGACATTTAACTAAACTAACTCAATTTCCAGTTTTCATTTGACATCCAAAGCCACTTTCTATGACAATTGAATAATGTCTTCTTTCATTATCTTTTACCGCTTATTTATTAGCAGTCATTAGTGGCGTTTAGCGCGATGTTAGCAACGGAGCGAGCGTAGTGTGACCAGCGTCAGTGATACCAGCGACAATAAATAGAGAATATTATATTCCCGCAGGCGGGCAAGAAGTTTACTACGAGCGAATATTGAACGAGATTTACAATAAAGTGATCGAAGCAATAAAAACATCATGAAATAGTGCAAATTAAGAAATAATTGTTAATGTGTGAAATATTCTGGAAAAATTTAGTGACTATAAATTAAAGAGCAGTACTCCGATTTAACTCGTTTTTTTTTGGTAATAAATTAAACTTTCAATTGTTTTAGTGTTTTTCAGTTGACTTCCACAGCCACGTCACGTGTCAATATTATTCTGATTTTAATATGACATTATATTTTATCACGTAAATATTTGACTTCGGTGTTGTTTTTTTCAAAGTATTTATCTGCTTAAAAGTCATGTTTCATTGTACTCACTGCACCTGCCTGATAGCATCATAACATCAAACCACTATATAAAAAAAAAAAACAAATTCAAATGTCCCGTGTGAATGATTTTCATTTATAAAAATGCTTTAAAAAATACGGAAATGTATTATTCAATGATATATTTGCTTTGGATTAATATTAATTGAATTGAGTTCAACGTGTGTGGGTAAGACAAAATACCACAAAACAAATATGCAATTAATTAAGTAAACAAAACTGGTTAAGGGAACATTTTATTTTGCGCTTTCATTTTTGAATTTATTATTCATTGAAATCTCGTAATCCAATGCTGACTGCGGCTTTGCCAGTAATTTATTATTTTCCAATATTTTGTATCAAACCAAATTATTGTTTACATAAAGAGTATACTCGCTAGTATAATTATTAGAATTTTTTTATTTTATGTCCTAATTTTCGCCCTGCTTTCGACACGGTATTGCGAGCCAATACTTAAGCGTGACATCATTACTCATAACAAAACATCAGCCCTGCAATAGAATCTGAAGTGCCGGCAAGAAAGGTCGTAAAAATACAGCATAAATACCCCAGAAAATACAAACCAGAAGACACATGATTTTTTTGGTCTGTATTAATCATATCCCCTTTCTTGTCTTTCCAGGAGAAACCATCATCGTGTGGTTCTGCCTCGACTACCTCTCAGACTTTCTCTACTTCGCCGACATCATATTTCACTTCAGAACTGGCTATCTGGAAGACGGAGTCCTGCAGACCGACTCCGTGAAGCTGAGAAACCACTATATGAACTCGACGACCTTCTACATAGACTGCCTGTGCCTGCTTCCGCTGGACTTCCTTTACCTCTCCATCGGCTTCAACTCTATCCTGAGGTCGTTCAGGCTCGTCAAGATATACAGATTCTGGGCCTTCATGGATAGAACAGAGAGACACACCAACTACCCGAATCTGTTCAGGTCGACCAGCCTGATCCACTACCTCCTCGTCATCTTTCACTGGAATGGATGCTTGTACCATATCATTTACAAGAATAATGGATTCGGAAGCAAGAACTGGGTGTATCACGATTCAGAGTCTGCAGATGTCGTCAAGCAGTACCTTCAGAGCTACTATTGGTGTACCCTGGCGTTGACTACCATTGGTAAGTCTCAACTTTTTATTTTAATTTACATTAAACTAAGGTTTGGACTATACGTCCGTAGGGTCCGTTCACGTAATGAATGTCATTTGCATTAGTGTGAGTGAAACATAAGAGTTCATTAATTTATATTATGTATTCAACACAGTATTTCGTCACCAAATAGAGAGAAAAAAAACCATCCAAATATGAACTATTAGAACCGAATCAAACTATCAATGCAGATGTCTAAACTCGGCATTAATCAAAAAAATATTTTTGTTCTGCATATGGTGTAGCGATAATGCTAGACCATATACAGTACAAAAAAAAAACTAGAAAAAGTAAGATTCTCTTGTTGGGATTTTTATTTATTTCTAGCTCTTCTAAATCCTTTTTCAGCAAAAAAAAAATAACAAAAATGATGAGGTTTCAAGGTTTTTGCATTAAAACATCTTATTTTAAATTACTCCTTACGTACAATTAGAATTTACTTAAAAGATTGAAAAATACAAAATATAATAAAGTAAAATACAATGTTGATAAAAAATAATATTTGTTTACGATTTTTGGAAGTAAGGACCGGAATCTAAGTTTTGATGTTTCGATATCAATGATTTTGTGGGCCACGTTCATACAGGGTGGCATAAAATGACCGTTATGCTTTAAATTTGCTATAACTTTTTATATCAATATTTTTAAATATTTTCTTTTTTGAATTTTGCAAACAGGACTTATGGAGGCTCAGGACTTAATTGATAACATTAATAAAAAATTACTTTGTAATATAACTATTTCTATTCTATTTACTCCGCTCCTATTCTATTTATCTACTACTCTCCACCCCAATAGTTAATTTTATGTCTATTCAATGATCATTTAATTTAGTATACGTCGTATTCTCCTGATGAAGGGAACTTCGTTCCCAAAATTTGTGGAGGTATTTATTCATACTGAATAAAGAAAATAAATATTTAGTGGCATACACCAAGTCGTGTTTTATTTAATTATGAAATAGAAATGTTAAAACAAATTGCCGAACAGTATCTATCACATTGGAAGTTTATCTGTTTCATATCTTTGAAAAGATTTTTTGACGCAGGTTTCCCCTACAAATATTAAAAGGGTTCTAATATATCGTCGCTGTGTATATAATAAATCCTATGTGCCGTTTAGTACATTCTGAGATGAACGAATCATTTTGTCAATTTTTCATATAAACAATGGAGATATACTTAAAAAAATATTGCCGTTCATTGCTGGAAAGTCTGTAATTATTTATAATATTTTTTATAAATCTAGTCTGTGCAATTATTTTTTATAACAGTTTTATTCATTTATCTCAGAATGTACTAAAATGTCATTTAGGATTAATTATATATACAGCGACGATATGTACATTATTTATTTCTGTGTGTTTTCTTTCTATATATTTAAAATTAAACTAGCTGTTCCCGCGCGGCTTCGCACGCGTAGATTTTCAGTACACTGTTTGGATCGTCATGGAACATTCGCGAACCTTCTAGAACATTCTCCTTCCAGAACTTTCAAGAAATTTATCGAATGTGCAGGAACCTTCTAGACACACCGACACATTCCGCCACTCAGTTTAGAACCTTATAGAACATTCGGGAATTTTATAGAACCTTCTCTTTCCAGAACTTTCTAGAGCAGGTTTTTCCGGAACCTTCTAGTCTTACCGACACAGTCAGCGCGCCTATTTTAAAACAATCTGAAGCATTTGCGGCGTTCGCATAACAAAACAATGTGCTACAAATCACATTTTCGTCACCCACTCCCACCCACGCACAGCCACCCCCACCAAACACGCATATTTTCGATGTGACACCAAAGGCTATCCACCACCATAATCACCGGTGGGTGGTTGTGGCTGGTTGTGGAGCAAACTTGGCGGGTAGGGAAACAAGGGTTTCTTTATATTTATACTGATATACAGGGTATACGAGAAGTTTTGTAATAATATGTAGGCAATAAGAAGTTCGTCACGTGCACATTATTAATTGAATAAATTGTATTGTTTTGAATTTTGAACCATCCTGTGAAGCTTCTCGGGGGCGCTCCACTTTTTGAAATATATTCAATCTTCTCGAGAAAGGGGGATGCGAAAGCGATAGTGACCTTTACCGCCCCTGTATATTATGGAAATCTCTCCCCTAATACAACCTTTTCAAGATTTCGTTAAGATTATTATCGGCACGTGGCCACAATAAATCAGCCACAGTTGTTTATCACGCGGATCGGATTCGATTCCCAGATTACGCGGTAACAATGATAAATTCGGTGTTATTTCTAACATCACACGATATGGTTTGAATTCAAATTATTTTATAAAAGATCGAGGCAGTGGCGCGCAGCCTTAACCTTAAAAAGGGGTGAACTCAACTAGAATTTCTACGAATTTAATAGAAATAAGATGTCTTGTAATGTTCACATCACTATTTATTTGTTAGTCTGTCCAAGTACATAAGAAAATATTAAAAAAACAAAAGAACATCAACAAGATAAACACAAAATTCCTACTTCGTACTCAAATGTCACTCTAGGACCATCGATTAGGCCAAATAATGACCTGTTGATCTGTTTGTTAGAAAATCAAATAAATTAAAAAAATAATTAAATATGTAGGCAAACTATAAAACAGAAGATATGTAGATTTGTTTTTCACATGTGTGGAGTGTACGAGCTTCAAACATAAATCAACAGAGCTATATTGATTTCCTATGTAGTGCAATCTATTAAAGATGAATACAGTAAGTGCACTAGGCATCTGCATAAGCTCACCCTGTTTCGAAACAGACCGCCCAGAAGCTATGTAAGTAATCATCTGTAATAACTCAGGGGAGATTATAATTATTTATTAGTGCACTAGCTACAACCCGTCAAAAATGACGTACTTTTAAATGTTTCCCCTGGAGGTATTTAAGTAAGGTTCATTGGTCGTTGGACTAAAAGAGCGATTGGATTGAATATTAAACATTTTCTAGGTATAATTATAATAAAATATTATATATATATATATTATAATGAAGGTTTTCACGGGTGTTAGAAATGTTAGTATTAATTTCTTTAGGGGTAACCCGCGTCAAAATCTGGTCCTCAGAAGGACCATTCGTCAACCGACGTTTCGCCTGAATCACAACAGGCATCTTCAGGTTGTCTTGTTAATAAATTTCCGTTACGAGGGGCAGTGCGAGCACGTACGTTTGTATCGGAAGCTTATTACCAAGTGAGGTCTGGTAAGTCAAAGTCTAAATTTGGGTACTGTGGTCATTATTGGCCTTAATGATTTTTGGGAATTTTGTATTAAATATTGGGTGTTCCCGGCCGTTGCTGGCCTTAATGGCGTTTGTTTGGCTCCTTGTGATGCGCTTTGTACTCGATGTTGCTTCTACTGTGTCGGTGGTTATATTTAATTGATTTTTGCGCGGAAAGATATCTGCTAGAGTTGCTGAACATAGAGTTGATATGACCAACAAAAAACTAACATCGTCGCTTGTCCAACACACGCTGGAAGAAGGCCACAGCATAGACTTTAATAATACACGAATAATAGCGAACGTCCAAAATGAAACAGTAAGGGTATTTAGAGAAGCTATAGAGATATATAAAAAAATAAATATTATCAACAATAGAGATGATGGTATACGTCTCCCAACGGCATGGAAAAGCATTTTATTCAATAGTAGATTTCTTAGTAAAAATAATATATTAGCGCGCAAAAATATATTAAATATAACCACCGACACAGTAGAAGCAACATCGAGTACAAAGCGCATCACAAGGAGCCGAACAAACGCCATTAAGGCCAGCAACGGCCGGGAACATCCAATATTTAATACAAAATTCCCAAAAATATTAAGGCCAATAATGACCACAGTACCCAAATTTAGACTTTGACTTACCAGACCTCACTTGGTAATAAGCTTCCGATACGAACGTACGTGCTCGCACTGCCCCTCGTAACGGAAATTTATTAACAAGACAACCTGAACATGCCTGTTGTGATTCAGGCGAAACGTCGGTTTGACGAATGGTCCTTCTGAGGACCAGATTTTGACGCGGG